>OVAQ01003375.1:0-10098 GCA_900406345.1 Erysimum cheiri
TAGTATTTAAAATATTAAATTTCTTTGGATATTATTAAAAGATTCAATAGGTAGATTCTATTTTCAGCAAATTTAGTTGCTTGTTGTCTTACTACTCACGACTCTCTTTTTCCCTTTATTTTTTGTTTCTTTGGGTCGAAATTAAAGTAACAAATAAAGGTCGCCAAGGGGAAATTTTGTGGAAGGAGAACAATCAATTCGTCTTCTTCTCTCTCAGCAGATCTTTCCGATTTCGCGGCAGCCATGGAAATCGAGGTCTCTTGCTCGACTCATGATACCGAGAGCAAAGGAAATCGCGTCGATTTGGATAGTATTCGTGTCAAGCGTAAGACGTTGCAGAATTTGCTCGAGGATTGCCAGAGAGCTCTTGAGCTGCTTGAACTTACCGATAATACTCCTTCCGACGATAAAAACGTTGGCGAGCAGAGTAACCTACAGGAGGAGGAGGAATCGGACAGGGATGAGTCGTCTTCTTCCGATTCAGGAGATCCTGAAGCCGATAAAGTATGCTTTATATATATGTATACATTCACTCTCTCTAGTTCGTAGGGTTGTGATCGAGGATAGCTTTACTTATCTAGTATCTAAGAGAGAATATGTGAATTGTGACTCGATTCATGATTCTGTGATTTATCTTCTTTTGCAGTTTTATGATCTCATCAAGTCTAGAGTTGAATGTAATGACTTTCGTGAAAGGATAGAATTAGCTCAAGTTTCTGTTCCTCAAGATCTTGCTGGTAAGAAGATGTTTCAGTTTGTTTGTTTACCCAATAAGATTTTGCCAATGTATGTGTTACTGGTTGTAGAGATAATAACTTAGTAATACAAGTCGTTGAATTTGCAGAAGATGGTAGCTCTTGGGACGTAGTTAGTGAAGATGATGTATGGGGTGAGGAATATATGGGTCAAACGGAAGATGATTATGTGGTTGTTAGGGAAGAAGATATAGCAGACGGTATCGCCTGTTTCATGGCTACATATTTATCATCCCTTAAGCAGACAAAGGTACATTAACGCGCTTCTTGTCGTTGCTCGTTTTATGTCTTTTTCACTTTTCATGTGAACTTATTTTGAGTGCTATCTTTGTGTAGGATATATCACCTGATCAGCTTCAGAAAGGTAATCTTGAACTTCCATGTGTTACAATTAGAAAAAAATTCGGCTTTAATACTCTTTCTGAACCTAAGTAGTAGACTAGGGTTTTGTTGTAGAGAACCCCAAAACTCTCTCTTCTCTGAGTCCCCAAATTAACCAAATACTTGACAAACCAACTTATCTGTTCAATCCGCTAACTACCTTTCTAACAGAATGGTAGTGATGCTGACTCTTATGTCTCCTTGTAAACCACTTTTTATCAGTTACTTAGAGTTTGCATATGAATTGGCAATGTAGCGCTCAGCACGATGTTTTCAGTGAAGAAGAGAAAGGGGAAGCTTCGTAAAGCATGGGAGGGAAGTAAAGTTATTTACAACGTAGCATCATGGAGCGCAACTGCGATAGGGTACGTAGAGTAAAAACATCCTCTTTAATGCATACAATCAGTGTCTTAATGTTTCTCATTGTCTCACTAATCTAGTTGCCCTTTTTATTCTTGTTGGCAACAGGATATATCAAAACCCAATGATCCTGAGTATTGCATCTAAAGCCTTCTGGATGTCGTGCCAGGCTATATCAAAGCTTGTCTGAATTATAGACACATCTCACATGATGATCATAAGTTACTACTGCCTTGTCTTGGCAATGTTCTATATCATTTAATTTATCTCTGTACAAATGTCATTTGTTGTTTCTCTCTTTCTGTGATATGTTCATCTCTTTTTCATTGTATCCTCAACATGCAATTTTAATGATTGATTTGATCTCAGTTTGATATGCCAGCTTGTTCTGAAGTCTTAAGTCTGATATAAGCTCTTATAAATAATTGTAATTTATAAATAATAAAGAACTAAAATGATTAACAATAATTATATATAAAAAATATCTGAACTTAAAGTTTTGGATGCCTCTGATAAACTTTGAAACATCATTGGCTTAATATTAGATTTTGAAATTTTGAGTTTAATATTGTATCACGTTCATTCAAAATTTAATAGTGTTTTGTAGTAAACTTTACTTCACCGTGTTGTTAATAACTCTTATCACAGCTCGTATCGGATGTAATGCCAGTCTTGTACATTACATTTAGATTTAGTACTAAAGAAAAATGTGGTAACTTAACTTTATTATACATCTAAAGCTTTCTGAAGGTTTCGCCGATTTGCTCCACCAAGCAAAATACTAGCAGCTTCAAGCAGACGAGCAAATGAGATATGAACCTTACTTCTAGCTCCAGAATCTTTCGAGCATTTTTAGCTGTTCGATGCTCAGTAGTAGAACGACTTGGCTTTATTATCTGCAGTGTCCTTGCAAAGAATAGACCGAACCTCCATGATCGATCTCGGAGGCTCCAGGTCTTGCTCTCTTAACGAGTTTCCAAGCAGCTGTTGCATCTGTGCTGCAAATGTATCGTCTAATATCTGAAAATACACATCATTACATATTATTTGTAAGATCAGGCGAAGTCTTGACTCATGCAATCTAAGTAACTGCAGTTTTTTATTAGGACTTACAGAGACAGCAACTCTAGAACCCTTGTACCAAGCTCTATTCTCTTTCCTGTTCTCCAAAAAGCTTAAAACAATCTGTCACGCACAGAATAAGAATTAGCTCTCCAACACCGAAAACGAAAAGTCAGGAGAGGCCGTTAAAATAGTTACCTGCCCCATACGATCCCAATATCCTCGAGACAATGCGATAAAGACATGTGTCTCACAGACCGAGTGTAGATGATTCACTGTGTTGGTGAGCTGCTCCTTCAGGTTATTCATTTTGCTTCTGATGTCTGATTCTCCAACGCTTTCTTTAGAATCTTGGAGAATCTTCTTCAACATTGTCGTCTTTTGTAGCTTGCTCTGTAAAGAAACAAAATAACCGATTACCACACAAGCATATATAATAAAGGGAAAATCTCAAAACATGCCAACCCCAAAAAGTTAACAAAACATGGACAAACTTTACGCAAGAAACATCAATAGAGCAGAAATGGCAATAGGATTGCACTACAAATCACTATATTTTTGATGCTGAAAACATATTTTGGTCAGTTTCTTATTTATAACATTCCAACCCTATTAACATACGAATAGCAAGGAAATAAAAGAGTTAAGGGAAACTCACATTTTCTACAAGTTTTTCGACCACGGCCTGCAGGTAAGTACGAAACTTGGCTCTAAGCATCACTGCCACCTCAGAAAGACGATCACCAGGAGCTGCATTCCCACCATCAGGAATGCACGAAGCCCATGCTTTAAATTTAGCCTCTATATTAGGCCGTAGAACATCAAGCATCCTCTTCATGGAGTTTAATAGAATGCCCAGCTGCACCAAGCAGATACAGAAACTTCTCAGCAAAACAAATATTTTATCAATAGAAGTTAAGGAATCAATAGGAGTTGAAAAAAATTGTAGAAACACTATGCTCACCTCATCTGGGACTACATATGCAATCACAGATCTTTTGGTCAGTTTTTGGACATATTTGAAGCTTAGTTTTTTTGGAGCCAAGTTTTCTTTTAGAGGTGATAAGACATCTGCATACTGCTTCTCCAGAGCTTCCACAATTGCTTTTTCAACATCAGCAATGGCCTAAAGAAACACAATCAATGTCAGCCTTTTCATTCCAAATTCACACCATAGATAAAATTAAGTTGGAAGCCTATAACATGCATGGAATGTATAAGCAATTTTTCCATAATCGCAAAATCAAAAAAGCATCAAGGAACAGCTAAACTTACACTCTCCAGAACGAAGATATATTCTGGCCACCTAGAAATGATAACGTGATAGTCTTGAATGGTTTCGTTAAGCCTCTTATACATTTCATCAACAAATGGAGTTGTTGAATGTTGTGTCCTGACTCCATACCACTTTACCTGCTTGATTGACAGGTTTTGTAATGACACAAAGAAGTTGGTTTGAAGAAGGAGAGACAAGGGAGAATACTTTTGCTTCTCCATAGCTTTGATTTGAAAAAGAAAAAAAAAAAAAATGTGAAGAAAAAAACCACGAGAAAATTTCAGTAACATACCTTATCAAGTTTGCAGGACTCAAGTAATGAAAGACGTCTATCTTGAATCCAAATCATGATATATAGATGGAACAACTCTTTTGCATCAACACCGCCTTGGATAGGACTGTAAATTGAAATATGATACCAGTCAAAAATGACAGCCAGTCAACAAAATCAAATAATCTTAACAACTTACCTAATGTTCCAGTTGGAAAGATCACGTTGAAAGTCTGCAGTTGCAATCACAAGCTCTGCAACGGTTGGTGAAGGGCCAGAGGGCGGACATGCAACAAGGAATGCTCGAAGTCTATTGCAGAGATCAGTGCTATATATAGACGCTGACAGGTTCGGAAGGTCAAGAAAACTGCATACAAAGATAGAAAAACACAGGGGAAATCAACAGCTGCAGGAAGATGCTAAAAGAGCCTTAGGTGCAGTACACACATCTAAACATCTCAATCACATAAAATTTGATAACATAATGGCACAGCAGTGGCTCAAAGATAGTAGATAACACATGAAAGCAATAGTATGGGTGATGTTAACTAGGTATAACCATAGATTGAAAGAGAAGCTAAGGGAATGAAAAGAAGCTTCTACCAAATCTCTGAAAAAAATTTGGTCATCTAGCTAGTAAGTAGACAAGTCTGTTTATTGTAAAATGAAAATATTGCCACTAGTTCGAAACTCTAGAGCTTGTGACCAACACATAACGCACTAACAGTATCCACTACAATTGACACTAGGGTTGGTCAGCAAAGAATATTTTGGTTGAAGATTTACTTGACGTTGCATATCTTGGACAACAGTAGCGTTCAGTTATCATATTTTATAAATTATCTGGAATACTTGAACATAAGACTACTTGAACGTAACTGTTTTTTCATTTGCATACTAACCTGGGGAGTATATCTTCATTTTGGATCTCAATATCAGTATAGATCTCATTCTTTACATTCTTGCAGACCATAGTCATTTTCTGGTAAGCAGCCGACATTGCAAAAGTATCCGAAAAACTGGGCTCGCTGTTGTTTGCAACAAACTCATCTGTCTCACCCATGTGCCTTCTAGATCTCTTCTTTGCTGCTGCCTATAAATTCATTGATGCCAGACAGATGAGAAAAATGACTGACCAAGAGTAAGGTAAGGTAATCGAGAGGCTGTATGCTGTACCTGGAAATAATGACAAAGATTAGTCTGATCCTCCGGAGACAAGACATCGTGCAGAAGCGTGTACAATTTCACAGCAGGAGTGAGTGCTGGCGCTGGAACACCTGATGCAGAACTTACCACATCAATCATTCCAGAAAATGACGACTCGTCAAGAGACTTGTAGTTCTCGAAGACCAGTTTCAGAATCTGCTCGATCTGGTCCTTGATTTCATTCAGGATCCGATTCTGTTGAAAGCAAAAATAAAAACATAAGAGATCCATAAGCAGTTCATATGCAGAAATTACTATTATTCCGCAAGAAGAAAAAATCAACAGCAAACAGGATTAACTTGGGTGATATGAGCTATTGTCTGATGCTTAAAATTGCCTTGTGAGCGACTGCGTGAAGTCTAACTCTGTTATTCACCATTGTAGTCACAACTATAAATATAATGGTGAACAACACAGAATAATTTATAGTGTGGTGCTCCGAGTCAATTATAAGTACAGAAGCTAACTTAGGGCCGTATCCTGTCCATCGCTTAACTTGAGACAAGAATCACATAATTCCGAAACCCACAATATCACAGAAACCGCACAGAAAAATTAATGACAGATAACTGAATATGTACCTCTTGATGACTCAAGGCGCTCTTGCCATTTCCCTTCATGATGACAGGTGTTAACAAGTCATGTACCAATTGGAGACAGTCGGAAGTTGGTGTAGCGACATCCATTACATAGGACAAGTATCTAAAAGCAACAAAACAAGCAAGATAGAGAAAACGGAGTTATAGCATATCCCTCAAATGATAAGAATTAATAAAAAAAGTGAGTACGGTATACCTAAGCTTGGTGTAGACATCTGAAATCCCATAGTAGGAGGCAAATTCTTCCAAAAGCCATTTCCATGAACCATATAACAACAAGTTTCTTTGCTGAAACCGCTGCATTTTCAAGGCCACTTCCAGGACTAGGTCATATGCGACTGTTTCCGCAACAGAACCACACTAAAGGAAGATTAAAAAGAAAATTAATACACCAATATTATATGAACACAATACAATGAGCTCTATCTGTGTTCAGAGACATAATCTTCAGAGGATAGAAGATATATCTTCAAAATGTCTGAGCAACGTTTCAATTAATGGACTTAGGAACAAACTGAAGGTGAGAGGAGCTGAAAATACGTAAATGAGCTCTTAGACAGGCATAAAGATCCCATATTTTAATAAAATTGCTAATAACAAGTCTAAGATCAACAACTATTGTAAGATAATTTTTTCTGGTTAAAACAGTCTAGTTACTAAGAGGCTATCTCGTTGTTAAAGTTTTACAGTTGCTCAAGGAAACGGACTGCTCGAGTGTCTCTCAGTATACTACAAAAAAAATGCCAATCCACTTACAAAGCGCAAAGCAAAAGAGAGATCACCAAAGGAACCATTTATAATGAGTGAATGAGTGATAGGTACTTAACACACCTTCAAATGGCTGTTATCATCAAAACTTGCTGAATAGTCAATATAGAGCTGGAGTTTGCCCACAAGTTGATGTTCTGGCTCACGAAAAACAGACCACCAGCGAAGTTTTTCACCCTGTATGCTTTCTTCATTAGAAGCATTTGAAACGTACTAACAAGTAAAAAGGCAAGTAAAAATGACTTACCGAATCTTCAGATATATTAGCTAGTTGAACAAGCACACGCCCAAAATCCTTCCCCGTTGGATCAAGGATCTCAACAATCAGATCATCTCCATGACTATCAGGAAAGCTGTTGAAATTCCATACACTTTGTCAGACATCACAGATATGGAAAGTTGCCTCAAGTGGATTTGGGAGAGTGGAAAGAAGAGTTGGGAACATAACAACATACAAAACATGGCTTTCACCAGATCCGGGTTGCATCATAACGGCGTCATCTTCAGCTAAGCTTTTCAATCTTAACTTACACGAGTATGTTTCTGAATGACAGAACCAAATGGATCAATTGATATTTATATAATTTATTGTTAAAAATAGAGAGTACTAAGTAAAGTTTATTCTCCCGGAATAGGCAAGTAGTTAAAAACTTTCATATACTGTACCTTGTACAACATCATAAGATGTTGAATTGTTACGTAGACTTGTGACACCAGTTTTCAGGAGACCAGAAACTTGTTTTAAGTACTGTGTACTGGCATGTACATATGCCAGACTTTGACGAGGAAGAGAAGAACCATTGGCTGGTACACGGACATGGATCTTCCGTAGAGCCCGCCATCCAGAAAATAAGCGTGTTGACATATTGGAAAAGTGAATCCGGATTTTCTCAAACTTTATCAATGATGGCTTCAAAGATGATATACTACAGCCGGTTGGACCATCCAAAACTGTTTTAACACGTCGTACTGAAAAAGCAGACAAATGTATTTTATGACTATTGATTATAGGAAGGGTAGCCAGAAAGCAGATGGAACATAGAATTCGAGTTTACCTTGCAGCTTCATTTTGCCAATGTTTTTCTTGGGTTTTGGTGCAACTCCTTCGTGTGCAGCTTGTGAAGATCGCTTCGCCAGAAGCTCCTCCTCCGATTGCAAAAGGAGTTGCTGCAACCTGTTAGTCAGTATTAACCCAAATACAAATATGTTAGTCAGTAATTATTTGGAGGCATGTGGACGAAAAACTATTCTTCAACTTCAGTTTGCATAAAGAAATCTAAAATATCTATCCAAGGCAATAATATAGAGAAATATAAGGAATACATATGAGAACTAAGAAAGGAGCTATAAGAAACTCACCCAAATGCTTCTCGTAGAAGAGCACACTCATTTTCCAAAAACATGGGAGCCTCCATGCAACCCGTTGACCATGCATGCAGGCAAAGTCGTACACATGCATCATAGGAAACCACAGCATGCCATGGCCCACGAGAACTGTATCAGGAAACATCAAAGAAGCGGGAGACTGATTAAAAAGAATCCTACTAGTTTACTAAACTGATTGAAGATAACACTGGAGTTTAACTATGTGTCTACATCCAATTTCTTAAGCAATGAAAAAGCTAATCAGAGCAGAACTACCTCGCATGAAAAGTTGGCAGCCGAGCTGGATGTTGATCAGGTGGCCCAGATGACTCAGAAGCAACACTAGGTCTACAGGAACAAAAGCAAAAAATGTGAATATGGTTTAGCAAACTAAGAATTCATTTCGTATAAAGAGCAAAAAAGGAAATACCTAGTAAAGTGGCCAGTCTTTCTACTTTCTACACAGTCTCCTGTTTTGACTTCTGAAACCTGAACGCTTGAAGTTGCTGGTTTAATTTCTTCAGATTCCTCTGCTGCCCCGGAAAATGGAGGGGCACTGGGAATATCGCTTACTTCTTCAGAAGAAAACGTCTCATCAAGCTCCTGCATTATGAACAAGAGCTTTGAGAAGATCAATAAAGAAACAAATCCCTAAAACATCATCGTTGTCCCACCATTATACAAGGGAACACAAACACATATAAAACTGAAACAAGAAAAGCAACTCTTGTGTAGATTTACAAAGAGACCAGTAGCATCAGCTAAAACACAGCTTTTGACCATACTTTGACATTGTTATGACGACATGATCACAAAATCCAAATCGTCAGATCAAAATCAGAACAGATGAGAAAAAAACGTGATTGCATATCATTCCATATCTGTCATTATATTGATCATCCTAGCTGTACGAGCACGGAATAATCATCCATCAGACTAAATAGTCTTTGATCTAGCAACAATGCTCTAAAATCAGAGATTTTAACACTAAAGATTCAACCTTGTCGACGGTTGCTCTCCCGTCCGTCTTCTGTTCCAGCTGAGATACGCCGCCATTAATCCTCCCAGCTGCCGGCGGCGGAGAAAATTGTGAGCTAGAAGCTGAATCCGTGGATTCATCCTCCTCCGTATCACTATCAAATCTGGGCCCCGCCTGTTCGTGCGCACCGACCAAAGTCTCTCTTGATGAGCTCACCTCGGAGTATGTATAATAAGAGGAGTTTCTTCCGTAGGTGCGACCGACGGCACTGGACACTCTACTGTTCTCGGGAGAGGAATCGAGAGAGACGTCCTCGGAATTTGTAGTCATACCGTCTTCGGAAGTGGCGTCAGTATCGGCGACTAGGGTTCTGGTGACCGAGACAGGAGCTGAGGGCGACACGTGGCCGTCACGGAGCTTGGGAGCTGGCAATCTCAATTCTCCGTTGGGGATCATTGTGAAATGCCAAGCTGAAATCGAAGCACAGTCTTGGCTGATGGAGGTGAAGGAAGTTGCTAAAATTGAGCAAATGAAGTCTTGCTATAGAAGAGATTTCTCAAGAACTCAGAGGAAGCTTCACAGATCGAGCTAGATTTTGCAATGGAGGAGACGACGAAAGCTTAATCAGGAAGCTTTCTCGAGAGACGATTGAAATCTGTGTACTTTGATTTTGTATTTATTTATTTATGTCTACTTTTGATTCTCTTTTTTTAATTTGAAAGATTGGGGAATTCAAATTTGGGAAAGGGTAGAGAGGAAAGGCAAAAGAGTGGGTAAGACCTCCGAAAACGGAGTCGTTTAGTACGCGCACCAGCTTGATGGGATAACGGGCAGTGATGATGTGGAAAAGCAATTTAACATGTTTATTGAAAATGGCAAAAGGAATTGTAACGTTATAATTTGTTGTTGTTATGGTAGGTTACTAAATAGTTGGTGGTGGGGACAATCGACTTGTGTTTTGTTTTCTTACGGCGGATCTACCATTTTTTTGTCAACATATTCCATTCGAATTTCAAAAGTGGTAAGTGATTTTTTTTTGGAAGACTATGAGCTTTTGTTGTTTATAAAAGTTTACT
>OVAQ01003376.1:0-10092 GCA_900406345.1 Erysimum cheiri
CTCCTCTGTAACAAACTTTTCCTCCTCTCGTTCATCTAAGAACTATCTCAGTGAATTAACAAATCAATTATTAAATATGTGTCGATCAATGGTAAAAAACGATATTGAACATGATCAAAATCAAAGCATGAGCATGAATTATTCATCCCATGTTATGACAAAAATATGTGGCGATAATTATAAAATCATGAATACTTATCTCCATGGTATCGATGGGAGACGCTATGGACAGAGAACGGAGGCGACAGCAATAATCCATTCTAGGATTTCTTTTAGTTCAAGCGACTTGATCCAAAACAGAGATGATGGAAATTTATTTGACTCAGTTGGCTAGAGTTTTGTGGTGATAACGTGTTGTGAACAAAGAGGTTTTAGGTAAATATTCTCTGTGTTATTGATCTATTCCATAGGATACAACATATATAAAGGGATACAATAGTAGGGTTTAGGTTAAGGATAAGATAACATAGAATCTACTAGTATCTACTAATGGTCATCATATATTAACAATATATTCATAACACATGTTTAATATTTACTGATATATTTACCCTCACACTCCCTTTTTTTGAAAATGATCTCATTGTTTTACAGTTTTAGTCTTTTACCATAAACTCGGTGTCATTAAATCTTGTTTTCCAATTCTTTCAACTTTTTCCATCAAAATTTTCACTATTAAAATTACTAACTCGAAAGTCATAGAGTTCTCGGAGAATATTGCACCCATATTCCAAGACTTCCATGTGTTTTTCCCTTATTTGTTTATATGATTTTTTTTTGAGTTTTTTAGCCGTAATGCACTGAACAGTGCGGCATCTTTTCGAAATTGCCACAAAAAAAAAACTTTTCTAAAACTGACAAAGTGGCATTTGAAGAATGACGAAAACGCCCCTGGACGAAATGGACGCAAGTTGGCTCGTAAAGTCAACTGGATGTGACTTTACGGCAGAGATAAAATGTTTTTAATTAGTTTTTTTCCTTAAATTTTTATGGTTAATAAAGTGAAACTGTAATTGCTATTAATTTTCCCTAAAAACTCTTAAGTTTCTTCCCTCTCAAAACTTGCTTTTTCTTCGTTCGAAAATCAAAAAGCTATAACAAACCGAAAGTGCGACATCCGGAGAAACTACTTCTAATTAATCGAATAATTTCTGAGGTTCCAACAGCACTGAAGTATTGATTTAAGGTCTGTAAAAGACGAAGAAGTTGATAGCACTTGAAATTGTCGAAGTTTGTTTCGCATATAGAGGATGTCGGATTCATCGGAAGAAAGAAGGTACGAACCGGCGGACGACGCCTTGAGGAGGGTAAAAGGCAAAAGCATCGATTTAGGGTATGTATTTAGAAAATATAAATTTCCATTAATTTAAAGTGGAAATTTCGATTGTGAGAAACCCTGAATTCAGATTTGAATGGTTTCGTCCACAGTTCGGGAAACAATGAAGATTTTTCAGAGGACGGCGAAAGAAATGCGGAGATCGCCGCCATGAACAATGAGTAAGAAATCGTGTGTGTGAAGTGAAATTTGATCGATTGTGCAACCAAAAAACATAATTTGCATGTTTTGGCTGTAGACAAATTAGGGATCTTCGAATGTCGTCTACTAGGGTTTCTGTGTACACAAATTAGGGATCTCGGAATGTCGTATACTAGGGTTTGACTGTAGACAATTTAGGGATTTCAAGAATTTGTCTAATAGGGTAAAATAATCGTAGACAAAATAAGCATATTACTGTTTGTGTAGACAATTTCAGTCTACAGTTGGGTAACAAAGATGTGTAGACAAATTTGCAATTTCTCGTTCATGTTGACAATTTAGTCTACTGAGTTGTATATATATAGTAGACAACAATCGTAAATTTGGTGTGTGTAGACATATTTGCAGAGAATGTTAAATTTTGTATTATAGTATTGGATAAATTAAAGTAATGTACAATTTCGATTATTGATCTAATTTGATTTTCAATGAAACAGAAGAGATGGTAATATTCCCGGAGAAGAGGTGATAACCGGTGACATGCTTCCGCAACGGTTATTCGCAACTGATCATTACCCAGCCGGAGGTATGATCAATACATACTCCAAAGCAGAGTTGCTACAAAAGCTCGCAGATGTGATACATGGTTCTTTGGAGTTTGAGTGGATAAAGAGATCTTGTTTTAGCAAACTGTTTGAATTACCAGTCCACATGAGTCCGGTGTCTGGCAAACTTGTCCATCAAATACTCTGCAGATCACTTGTAACGGATAAGTAGCATGAATTGTGGTTTGTTTTTGGCAGACACCCAATTCGGTTCTCTCTCCGAGAGTTTGCAATTATAACTGGCCTGAATTGCGAGCCTTTGCCACCTCCTGAACCTGAGCCAACTACGAATTTCTGGAACTCTATCCTAGGACCCAATAGCTCCTACAGTATGGCTGAGATTCTGCATATGCTGAAGGTTGATAAGAGGTTGCCACAAGGTGATAAGGAGAAGATGGATTGGGAACGCAGGCTACGATTGGCTCTAATTGTCATTGTCGATGGTGTATTGGTATGTGACACTTCTACTGTGAGGGCAACGAAGAAGGTTGTGGAGATGGTGAATGATTTGGAAGTTTTTGTGAAATACCCATGGGGAAGGCTTTCATTTAAGAAGACGCTAGAGATGGTGAAAGTTGGGGAAAAAGTTGGGAATGTAGCCACATTAACTGATAGACTTGGTCAGTCCCATGCAGCTATGCATGGATTCACTCTAGCTTTTCAACATTTGATCCTGAAGGCTATTCCTAGCTTGCAAAATCACCTGCCTGGCGTTTATGATAAGGAAACCTTTGGTGATCCTTCAGTAGTGGGTCTTACCCAGCTGAAGACATTTCATAATGCAAACATTCTGCAAACTGAGATGGATTCCCAAGTAAGCTATAAACCATTTACTTTTTGGTGTAGTGTTGATAACCCACTAAATCCATTAGTAACATTTGTATGTGTTTAACAGCTTGTTGTTGAGAGCATTTTAAAGAGTGATGATCCATCCGGTTCACAAGAGTACTTATGGGATGACGAGGAAGACGATGCGGGTGTGGATGTGATGTTAACCAAGGTGAAGGAAGGATATGTTTTTAAGAAAGATATCTGGCAAGGTGGGGTGAGTGATCATCCATCCATAACTTCCTGCTTATCTGCGCACAAGAAACCCAAAAAACCTGCTGTTGTCAAAGCTGCTAAAGCTCCCAAAGCTCCCAAACTTTCCAAAGCTCCCAAAATTTCCAAATCTTCCAAAGTCAGGGAGATGAATAGAAGCAAAGAAAAGCAACCAAATATATCAGAAGGAAAACAAAAAGCAGATGAAGGTGCTCCATCAGATTTTGGTGGGCATGCTACGGCTGGGGAGATTAAGGAGCTGGTTTGGGCGCAGGTTAAGGAGCAGGTGCAACAGCAGCATAATGAACTGTTAGGCAAGATTAGAAGTATTTGTGATGTAGAGAGATCTGTAATGAGAGACGAAATTTTCGATGATGTTCTCAAAGCTTTGAAGGAATTAGGAGTATTGAGAAAAGCTGATGGCAAAGAAGTAAGTGATGATGAAATAAGGGATCACCTGAAGAAGACATCATCTTATAATACTCAAGGTTTATATCATGAAGGAATGATATTTGAGGTTTGTATGTCATAGTGTTTGTTATATTTCTCTATTATTTATCTTCCCATATGGTATGATATCTGAAATGTCGATTGGGCAGGAGAACAATCCGGATTTGGGTGGAGGTGGGATTGCAGAAATTCTAACCAGCGTTACGGCCCAATGCAAGGACCCTAAGGTGGGTGAATATGTCTATGCGCCAGAGGAAAAACAAGAAAATAGAGCAGCTGAGGTAAGTAATTATATAATTTATGGTGGATATGTGATAATCTTATGTCCTCCGGAAATTTATAAACATTTTGTTTGTCCACCAGTTTACTGAAGGCAATACCGAGGAGGAGGACAAACCAGCTGAGGTTATTACTAAATTATTGTCCAGTAGTTAGATTTCTTGGTAACATAGTAGTATGTCTGCATGAAGTGAGTTTTAAAGTGGCAAATTTTTAAACTATTATTGTGTCCACCAGGTGAGTGAAGCCAATACGACCGAGGACATTTTACCTGATGTGGTGGTAACTAATGTCCATCGTATTTTTTGTTGCCATTTTAGTTTTGTATTTTTTTTGTTGCCATTTTATTATCATATTGTTCAAATGTTAACACTAATATATATATACGTAAGTCCACCATATTTAATAGTAGTACAAATTTCGTTCCCTTGTTCAGTGAGATAAAATTTCTTATATTGCATGCTCAAATTGCAGGAATGTGTAAAACTAGCAGCTGTTAAAAAAAGAAAGGACCCAGTAGCCGGCCAAGAACTCCCTCCCCTACCTGCCAAAAGAGCGAGGGTTAGTAGATTTGGAAATACATATGCTTATAAGAAGAAGAAGGGCAAGGCGGGCGTAGGTGATGCAACGAAGAAGGGTACTGGATGGTGCAGCTGCTGCAGAGAATAAGGGTGGTGTGGATGGTTCTGCTTCTGCAGATAATCAGGGTTGTGTGGATGGTGCAGCTGCGGCAGTGAGTAAGGGTGGTGTGGATGGTGCTGCTGTTGCACATAAGAAGGCTCATGTGGATGGTGATATTGCACATAAGCAGGGTGAAGGGGTTGGTGATGGGTATGTACCCGTATACATGCCATTTGGTATTGTGCATCCTACCATCAAAGAGAAATTCATAGCCCAGCTGAAATCGTATACTGGAGAGTAAGCATTCATAAATATCTATTTAATTTAAAAAGATATTATGTTTATATTCTAAATTTCATATACATACCATGTGCAGTGCATACACCATTGAAGGACATGCCGTTGGAAGAAATTTCTTCGAACAGCTGTATAAACCCAGTAACTGGGTTGGCACTACTGTAAGTGATTTATACGCGTTTTAATAGATTTTACGAATTTGGTCAATGCCAACATTGCTTACATTCTGTGCAGCACATGGAAGCCATGTTAAACACTATGTGGAAAACCATGGACGATAAATTTGTTCAGTTTAGGATTGCTGTGCTGGATACTTGGTTCACCCAGACCCTCTGCACCGAATATCCAATCTTTGAAAAGACTGCAAAGAAAGAGAAGGAAAAATTTGGGTGGAGCAAAATGTTTAAGACCTACGTTAGAGGGAAAGTGTATAACAGGCCAGCTTCTCTGGGTTGGTTCAGCGATGTTGATATTGTCTACGCATTAATGCACTGGGGTAAAGGACACTGGGTTGCGGTTGTTTTCAAGCTAAGGGAGGGTAAAATTTTAATACTGGACCCGCTCATCAGTAAGCATGCCGACCGGGATCTACTCCAGCTGATGAAACCGCTTCTGCACCTGCTGCCAATCTTTTGTAGAATTTACCCAAAGCCTAACACCGTTGACTGCCTAGTCCCTGAATCCTTCACATTAGAGAGAGTTGTTGATGTTTACCAGAACGAACGCAGTGGGGACTGTGGACCGCTTGCTGTCAAGTTCATTTAACTACACGCTCAAGGTATAGAGTTAGATACGTTGACTGATCATGTTTAAAAATAGTAGTGGACATGCTGTCAATATAAATGGCTTCACATATGGACAATAAAAACACTGACTGACGTCCTCTTCAAGTTGTCCACATAGCAAACTGCCGCTTTCTTGTCCATTGTAGTTAATGTTGTCCACGTAGTAATGCTTTGTTGTGGACTAAACACTCGACGATAATATGGCAACCTACATATGTTTTGTGTGGACTATAATATAAAAACGTATTATGTATGGTTAAAATACCACCGAGATTTATATGTCAACGCACTTAAACTAAACACGAGACAGAATTCTGTAATTGACAACACGTCACGAAATAGACATCAATTTCATACGCCATGGACTTTACGTAGATATTACCAATAACAACCACAAACATTTGACTTAATAAGTACACAACATATAAATATATCAAACATAAGTTTAAATACTTAAAGAAACATCCAGAAGAACTGAATAGAACACCCCCAAGCGAAACACTCCTCGCATCTGTTTTCGAAAGTACAATGGTATCCTGCGCATTTTGGCACCATGTAGAACTTCCAAGTTGAGCAATATGGTGGAGAGACATCTCGTGGAATACGCACCGGGCCAATCTCTCGGATGCGATCGAATACTAGTTCAGCCACTGACTCGGAACTCTCATACGATCCTACTCTCAACTTAAAAGAATTCATCCATTGCATGCCAAGAGTGTAATGCCCACAATTTATTAAGAAAATAGCTAAAGCAAACTCCATTTCTTCAGATAACGGTCGTGTTTTTATAAGCAACTCAATCGCCTCATCAATCTTACCTTCTCTGGTCGTTAGGCGAAGGCTCTCGAGGTAACATCCTTCAACGTTTCCTGCAAGTACTCAGCGAGAAAAGAAAGTATAATACTTGCTCGAATGGTTAACCAAGGATGGGGAGTTGAGTAAAGTTTGAAGAGACGCTTCCTTTAGGACTTCAGGACACAGCACAAACGTCATGCCCATCTTTCCGGTAGCCATAAGTGGCCCCAAGTACTCAAACCCGTCACGGGACGAGCTTGATGATTGTTGTTACAAGATGGTCGGGTAAGGAGAATAGAAGATTACGTGGGATTTTTGGTGTTTTTGACAAATTCTGAATCTGGGGCTCTGATATGTTGCTTTTACGTGCAATTTCGCTAATTTAGGCTAAAATGTAAGAAAAGAAAGTGCTTTACCTCCATATATAGCACAATTCATATGAAGTTCATCATAAATGAAGCTTAGTTTGTTGGTTAGTCAACTTGTCCATTTCGGTATATTTGCCACTTATCTAGAGTTTGTGATAGACGATAGATACTTCGTCCTATGATATTTTGTCCATTGTCATGGTAATAAATTTATACAATGTTCCAATTTGATTTGGGTAGACAATTTTATGTTTTTATGAATGACAACGTGGCAATGGATAAACCAATAAACGAATTTGTCGTTTCAACTTAGCACGCCGCTGTTTGTTAGTCCAAAATAATGTATTTATTAGAACGGGTGCAATTAGAACGCCTGATTTGATAGCTATATATAAATTCATCTTAATTGTATTTGTCCGTCTATTGGTTGGTTATGTCTACGAGGAGTGAGTAATTATTATGAGTTGGAGTATTTGAATAACTTTAGTTTTAATCCACTTCTTCTTTTTCATTTTCTGGTTGCTTTAAGAGAAAAAATCATCACACAAGATGTCGTTTCAACTTCGTCGCCGTAATATTAAAGGCCGAGAAGAAACGAATCGCAAAAATGTCTTCTTTTCAATCCCCGACCATCTGCTTTACAGCATCATCAACCGCGTATCTCGTCGCGGTTTCGAGAAGTTGGGGCCATTGCTACAGACGGGTAAACTTGGAAGGGATTTGGTTTACAAGGATGAACTTCTCAAAGAAGCCTGTCTACAGACCTTCCTCAACGAACCTTACCTAGTTAACGACCTAGTTAACAGACCGTCCGAGTATCGTCCTTTCTTCATGCGATGTGTGAAGGCTGGTAACGTTGTTGCGTGCTATCTGGAGAGCCGTCGCCTAGCCGTCAGAGAAGGAAAGATTGAAGAGGGTATAGAGTTGCTGTTGAAAACATCTCCATTATCTGAAGAAATGGAGTTCACTCTAGGTATTTTTTAAATCTCTCGGGGTCAGTACCATAATGGCATAGAGAGGTTGGCTTCTTTTAAAAACAGAGTGGGGTGTTATGCTAGGGCACAATTTGTTTCTGGAGTAGTTTTGGCACACATGCGTGAGATTTTCCCAGTTCCAGTAGCAAATCCACCGTATTCGACGACATGGCGGTTTGATGATGTGCCCGTATGCGTTGGGGGAGAAAACGGTTGCACTCAGTATAACCCATGCGAAGATTGCTTTGATTGGTTGCGCTCCATCCAGTTTATTAGGTTGTTTTGAATATTTTTGTTTTATTAATTAATTTCATTATATCATCTATGTAAAGTCTTTAATAAAAATCACATTTCGTAGACAAATTAATCAAATTACATTTATGGCTACAACACTATAACACCTACACTCCATCACTCATAATAGACAATTAATAATTACTTGCTGAGAATTTGTCGACTTTTTCTTAAATAAGTTGTCCACTCTCCCTATTAGAAGATATGTTTAGTTTGTCTACTACAACGTTGAACTTGTCTACTATCCAACTTTGAACTTGTCCTCTACTTAAATTGCTTCCTTGATAAATTGTCTACGACAATAAAAGTTTTTAGTATTTATGTGATATCCGCTAGTTGTCTCCCATAATGGAAATTCATATTTTATTCTTTTCGATGCAATACCCACTTGCCTACACTGTTCATATCAAATCAGTCACTTTTGCCGTGTTGTCAGTATGTTAAGCCAACAACTTAATTTTCCTAAAATATTGAAAATATTAAAATTTTCACTTACTGATGGATATTCATTTGAAACGCAAGAAACGTTTTGCGATACACACATATCCAAAATTGTGTCCACAACATTATAACAGACAACAAACGCTTTAATGATGGACAATTCTCAGGCAACCAGTGGTATTTTCTACAGGAACTAAAGTAGGTTATCCACGTAAACACCATTATAAACATGATATGTTAATTATGTCCACAACATTATAACAGCCAATAACAAGGGTTATTGGACACTTACCAGGCGGACAGGTGTGGCTGTCCACTGACGTTGTTATAATAGAATATTTGTAGTTACATATTTTTAAACAACCAAGTTATATGGACGTTGTTATAATAGAATATTTGTAGTTACATATTTTTAGACAACCAAGTTATATGGACAACGCATATATGGTGTTCAACCCCCAAAGATAGTACGCAATCACATTCAGATTGTTTTAAAGTACATAACCTACTCAAAAAATACTTTTCCTAGTAATAACACCTTAACCTTTCAAATTACCTGCTTGCATGTTTTTATATTGTGCCCAGTTCCAAAGCATCTGCCACATTTGTTCTCTGTTTTTCTCTTCTTAGCCTGTACAAATAGACACCTGTTTATAACACTGCGTTGCGAGGAATTATTTAAATGGTAAGAGGGAAATACATTACATGATGTGTTTCTCTTTGGGATGGTATGCGAACTTTCTTAGGCCTTCCGCTTGGTCGTTTAGTCCTTGGAGGGTTCACCGCAACTTCAGATACATCTTTCGGGATGTATGAGTCTTTCTCGTTTGGCACTGGCATAATAACTTCTGCGTAAAGTTTCCTCCACGGAAATACAGAATAACACTCGCCTACAAGGGTGTACTCATCAATTTTCCTCACCTTTTTTGCAGCTAACGCGTGACAACAAGGGATCTGTAGCACATCAAAAACCCTGCAACTACAAGTTTTTTTCTCCAAGTCCACAGTGAATACACATCCTTTACCATCGTTGACTTGGTAAATCCAATCACTTGCTCCCAGAACATGACAGTCCGTAGATTTTTAGAGGTGGTCATTTAACATTGCCTCAACCTGCGTAGTACATTTTGTCTTTGCTTTCCCAGACTTTTCCCTCCTAGACCAAAACCATCTCATCAACATAGTGCGTATAAATTCAACCATGGCAACAATTGGATAGTCAACAGCTCTAGTCAAGGCGGCATTAAGAAACTCCGAAATGTTGCTACTCATGAGATTGTATCGCATCCCCTTGAAATGAGAAAGAGACCAATGGGACAGCCCTATGTTTAGTTGATAATCTGCACATTTAGGGTTTTTCTTCTCTAATTCAGCCCACTTCTCCCGAAATTCACCCACTGTATAAGCTCTGGCAGCTTTTGAGACAGTTGTTGCAAGATCACAATGGAAATTGTGCTTTACGTTTCTAAAAAGGTGGACAGTGCAAGCGCCATGTTGTGCACGAGGATAAACTTTCCTAAGTCCCAAATAAATAGATTGATGTCTATCAGATACGAACACAAGTTCTTCTTCATCCGGGACAAATCTTTTCAGATTTTCAAAGAACCAAGACCAACCAGATTCGGTCACTACAAAAAAAGTGTACATTCATAGCACTTAAGGATA
>OVAQ01003378.1:0-10087 GCA_900406345.1 Erysimum cheiri
GTTTGTATAAAGAATCCTTCCTTTATTAATGTTTAGAAAATTTTCTCAAAACTAAACACAAGCTTTCTCTTTGCTCTTATTATTCTTATGATCATACATCCTTCCTATGATCACTATTTATATTGTTATAGATTTCCTATTCTAATTTTCCTTTTTAGATTAGGATTACAACTTTTCCTTTCTTAATTAGATTCCTATTTCCTTTAAGGATATCTTCTAGATCTTAGATTCCTATTTCCTTTAAGGATATCTTCTAGATCTTTCTAAAGTCTTCTTGGAACTTACCCAACATGAAAGAGATGCTTTTTCTTGATAAGGCAATCTCTACGCCTTCTTGTCTAAGCTAAAGCTGCACACTCCAAGAGTGAAGATGACTTTGTGGTCCTCTTTCATTTCTCTCTTTTTTTCTGGATCCAAAATTTTTGTTTTCGCAAATTTCAAACGCGTTTACCTCAATCAGTTAGTTGATATATGGCTCGAATCGAATTTGACACATGTTTGGAATAATGATTAATGCTTGCAAATCTACCATTTATAATATGATTTCGAATTTTTAAAAGTTTTATGGGCCACATTTCCATGAATACAGTTGATCTTTAACTTGTTGAATACAAATCTTTTCTTTTTTTTTTATGGGATGTTGAATACAAATCTTTGTTAAGAGAGATCGTAGTTTTACAATTTATAGTTGGTAGAGAAATATAATGATGGGGACATGTATAATATATGATTAATAAATTTATTCAGAGGGGAAAATTGTTTACTCGGCTGATGCAGTAATTAATGAGAAATGTTCGTACCATACGTTGGAGTCTGGATATGTAATAAATGTTCATAGAAAGCAGTGAAAAGTAGTTAAGTAAATAAAAAATTTAGGGTTTTTTAGTGTATGATAAAAATAAATTATCGATGTACAAAATATTTGATCAGATTATGATTTTATTTAAAACATGATATTTTGACTGTGGTCCTCTACATGGAATCTTTCAGTCAATACGCAGAAACCCATCGGACAACGACCCATCAATGTTATATTATGTACGATACATATATACATGCGTGTATACGTATATATCATCATCATCATCATTATCATCACCATCATCATTCTTACAGTGTTTTTACTGTGGAATAGTTACTGTCGTTATGCTTCATTTAGGGAATCTAAATGTGACCCGCAAGCAGGTTTTATTACCACCCTTTCAAGCTAAGTTTCGAAACAAGTAACATTATTATAAGGAAAAAAAAGTAAAAAGCTTGATTTTGATTGCTTAAACAAATATATAGGACCAGCTAGGGTTAGGGTTTTCATATTTCTTTAAACTATATGATATTGGCATACTCTTAGCTTTATAAACATTATCCTAATTAGGGAAATTGATGATGATTCACGTGCAATGAATATAGTATCTTTTTTATATTTCCTTTTATATTTTAATTATCACTGATTCTTCATATATAATGTAGTTAAGTAGCCACTTAGTACCATAATTCAAATAATTGTACGAATTTATGTAGTTACTGAAACACGTAATTTGTTTCCTCTGTACGAAATGAAAAATATTTCAGATGTATTTGGGTATAGTGGAATGGTTTGTACAAATTAATTGGGAAAAAAAGGAGAAGTATTTTCTCTTTAGTTCGATGTGCAAAAGAAAAAGCAAAGGGTGAAAAAAGTTTAGAAGCTATACCTTTTAGCAACTTTTCTTTCAGCGAAAATAATACATAGAATATTTAAATATTGTTTTTGGACAGTTGAATGACTATGACGACTCATTATGACAAAACCCAATGAAAGAAGAATTATAAAAGTTTATTTGTTTTGTATTGTTGTCTTCACTTATTAGTCCACTGTCCAAATAGTTCCTCATTTCAAATTTTCACAAAAACGCACACAGATATGTAATTATTTGCGTCTACGTATATACTGCGTGGGAATGAAATTTGAATGTATCTGTACATATACGTACATGCGGATCCCAACTTATTTTTGCCTTTAAACACCAAGATATTTTTTTGTGAAAGTATACAAAGCTTAGAATATGCAGTGATTACGTAAAACTAGTAGTCACACAATCTGTTTAATGACAAATAATTTTTCACATTCAATTAGACGATGATTAAGAGAAGTAACTCTTATTAGTTTTATAGATTATGGAGACATATTACATATATATATATAGGGGTGTCAAGTTGGTTAAACCAACCCAAACCAATCCATACCCACATAGATTTAATACTTAATGGATAATGAGTCAACTCAACTCATTTAGTAAATGGTTTGAGTTAACCCATAATTCATTTAAATTATTGGATTAACGGGTTAAATAAGTTGATCCATTTAATATTTTTTTATAATTTAAATAATAATCACAATTAATAATTAATAGTTAATCTACTACCATCACTATAATCATCATCCTCATCTCATCATCATCATCCTCATCTCATCATCATCATCATCATCATCACCATCACCGTGTTTTTGGAAGAAAATTTATAAAACCGCGTTTTTGGCGGAAAAAATTTACGAAATAATGTTGTTGGCGGGAAAAATTTATGAAATCACAAATAGTGTGGTGCACAACCAGGTCGAAGCACATGATGGTCTTCATCTTCTTGGCTTGATGATGCTTCATCTTGGTCTTGGTCAACATTATCATCAGAAATCACATCTTCTTCCTCTCCATTATCAGCAGCAATCACATCTTCTTCCTCTCCATTATCAGCAGCAATCACTTCTTCTTCCTCTCCATTATCAGCAGCAATCACATCTTCTACCTCTTGATACCAAAACTGAACAAATCCATCAAAACGCATCCGCAGAAATTGGTACAATACTCCAACAAATTCATCAAACAAGATTTTTAGTTTGTATTCGTTCTTTTATCTCGTTTTGTAATGGTGTAAATATTTTGCATGTTTGACAATTAACCCAGTCGTATACATCATTTCGTAAAAAAAATATCAATCTCAACCTATCAAATATTACCTAATAACATAAATATTGAGTAATTTATCATATTTTAAATTTTAGTAAATTAAAAGTATTTATACCTAATTCCAAATTAAAGGTAATTGACGTACTAAGTTATTTTATTTAGATTCAAAATTTGATTTAATAATTTAGATTTTTTTTTTTTTTTTTAACACCTTAATTCATTCATTGGTTTAAATGTTGTACAAGAGTTGATACATGAGAACATCACATCTAAGAACATCAAAATACAAATCCTTAAACACATAATAAATTGTTAAAAGAGACGATGGAGAAGCGAATTTCCACGATGCTTTCGATATCGAAGCCTTACTCGCCAACAGATTAAAGAATCTGTTTCTTTCCCTCTCCAGAATCAATCCCAAATCGATGAGATCGTCGCTCTTGGCTATCTTCTCATGGAAGAAACTCCGTAGTTGATAAATTGTATTGATGATACTCAATATCTTCTCTTGCACATAATCGTCAATTCGCCGTGAGTATACTATGCCTGGATTCCACATTCGCTGATCGATATACCATAAAAATCTTATGAATTGGTACTCAATTCCTGAGAAAGATCGGGATTGTGGACATTGGGCATCATGAACAATCGAAAGACTCTTCACGGAGATGACGGGTTCATCGTGACTGGATGTATAAAACCAACCGACTCCGACGAACCATAAATGAATTGCTTCCCTAATCGGAAGAAGATGCTGGAAACGAAACTGTTTCCTCTTGCTAAAGGAAAAGTCTCTAATCGAGACATTAGAAACAATTGGAATGAAAGGATGCATATGAATACCTTCTGATTTCGGATCTGATAACAAAACGTCATGAGATTGGTGGTTCATTGTCACCGGTGTCGTCATGAACCCCAACGCTATCACCATCCGGAGGCAGAAGATAGATCGGAGAAGAAGCCGATGAAAATATGCCTCGCCTATCACCATCGCTAAGTTTTATTCAAAGAAAACAAACCCTATTTACAATAACTAAAAGGAAATAAGAGTACAGCCGACGCCGGAGCCGACGTCGGCCGGTGGGTGTATCAAAAGAAAACGGTTCTTGGTTTTTCGCCCTCTGTGTCGCCTATTTGAGAGAGAAGATGGTTTTATCAATGTCCATTTGACCTCAAAAAAAATAATTTAGATATTCTTATGAAATATATATATATAATATTATATATAAATATTAAAGAAATTCCATTTTTCGTTTTCTAAATTTGAATTTAATTTAATAAATTATTTTAATATTTTTATAGTAATTAACGAATTTTCTAAATTTGAAAAAATGAAAGATATGAAAAATATTTATTTTAGATTATGTTATAACTAAAAAAGGAAATATATATCTGTATATTTAAATCTTAAAAGATATCAAAAGATATTGTGAATAAATTAGTTAATAATTTGTTTAACTATTTTACCTTTAATGAACTTTTAGTTTTTTTGGAAATTTTCAATAGCATTTCTTGTAAATAACTTACAAAATCAATGTTAGTTTATATTTTGTGTCTCTGTTTTAATAGTATAAATGTTAAAATTTAAAACAGCCAAATACCTACAAATAAACAATTCGTTGTACGTTTTTTTGTTTTTTCTGGATCAATTTTGTTGTACGTTTAATTTGTAGTTCTTATCGTATAAAACACATTAATCTTCTGTAATATGATATCTTCTGTCGGTTTTTACCAAAAAAAAAAATATATCTTCTGTCGGCATTAATAATGCTGCGTTACATTGTTTTTCTTTGTAATAAAAAAAAACCGCCGTCAGTTTCGTGGTCGTTGTGGATGCCTTTCTGTATTATTTTTCTTAAGAATTGTTAAATAATTCAATAGAAAAAAACTGTTGTACAACTTTGTGCAACTTTAAAATTTTCTAACTACTGATTGAATAGAGATTTTAATTTATTGTTTTGTTATAAACACTAAGACCATATGCAATGGTACAAGTAATAGGATAAATGTTAAATTAATTATAATAGTATTATAATGAGTTAAGAGAAAGAGAGAGAGAGGGGTATATATATATTTATGATGATCCGCGGAGAGAGAGATATGATTCTTAACACCATGACATGTGACACTAACAACCGATTGTTAGTTAACAACCGGATTTTGATTCTCAGACAACTTTTGCAATAAAACATGTTATTTTATTACTTACACCCGTGTATCGAGTAGCCCATTGCGTATGCTAAGAGCCAGAATGACAATCTCTTTAAAGTGTGATTGCGATTTGACTGCTGAAGGCTGAAGCAATCCAATTTGGAAACGATGAGATTATGTAGAATTATGAATGGAGATGTAATTAGAATGCGATGCGATTACCTATATTCTTGAATTGCAATACGATTTCTTTTTAAAAAAAAAATTAGAAAGCAAAATTATGTAAATCGACATATATAACCTTAACTTTCATAAAATGTGATCCCCCATGATCCTCAGTGACCAAAAGTCAAACTTGGCTATCTTGCACTTCAAATGAGCAATGGATGCTTTTGTCACTTGAAGCATTCGTCCATCATTAATTTAAACTTGTAGTATGAAGCCATATCCCTCTACTTCATGAGGAGAGTCTTCAAGAAATGAACCGCGATGAATCAAACCGTCACAATAATAATAAAATTTGACAATGCATAGTAATTCACTACGTTTACTTAACTATATTTCAGTAATAAAGTAATCCACTACGTTTAACTAACTATGTTTCTTTTCTAAAAAGTGAAATTAGAAAACATCGATAATAGGAAGAGGTAGCAACAGAGGGCGATTCCGGTAAGAAATGCCAGAGCAACGCAAAAGACGGCGAAGAATACATCAAATGCCAGGAAAGCATAAGTCAACCTGCAAGCATTAAACTTTACAATGTCATATCCATTTGAGAAAGAAAAAGGAAACATGAAATCAAATAAAGATGTGAGTTTTCGGTAAGAAACATACCAGTACAAATGCGAAGCATTTTTCAGAAGGATATCACCACCAGATACAAGCCAGTTGTAGCCAACGATCCACCAAACAAATGATATAATAGTGTTGATCGTTTCGCAAGTCATATTGCTGAGAAATATGATTGTGAAATCATTAGTCAATAAATTTTTTCTTGAAGAACAAAGCAACACAAACAAGAAACTGAAGATAATAAGATCACGGAAACGGCTTGCTCTTGTCTCCCCCATGACCACACACATTTTGTATAGGCTCAAGAAAGGTAATATAGACTAATCTTTTTTATTCTTTGGTAAGCCAAAAGTATTCTTCATAACAATCATGACACAAGACATTGTATACTGATAGAAACTACAAAAATAAACCCTGAAATCACGAAGTCAAGCTGAACCAACTTCAAGAAACCAAGAACCAAACAGAGGTGTTGAATTGAGTTTTCAAATTCAAATTCAAAATCAGAGAAGCGGAGAGCTAACCTGAGGATCCTCTCATCGCCATCTTCATCATCAGTATCATGACTAACTCTGCCATTAACAGAACCTTCACCAGCCTTCAAATCCCCACCTCGCTGGTTCGCGTTCCTCTTCCTAAACTCAGACCACACAAGCACCATATGAACAAGACACTGAAGCGCGTAACCACAGATCCAAATCCTAATAGGAACGTTCGGCTTCTCCTCCTGTGAAATCAAAAGCATCACCACGGCGACAACCACAATAGCAATGTTCAAAAGCATATCAAGAGCCACGGACGGTTTCGTGTAACCCCAATCGGCTCGTCTCTCTTCGAGCTCCTCTGCACCCGTCTCTCTTACAACCATCGAAGCTCGTCCCAAAAGTACGTCGATTAAATGCTGACGGAGTCCCGGTGATTGACCCGACGACCGGATAAGCGGTGTGCCCGAATCAGACATGGTTGGTGAACCGGAAGGAGACTGGAAATCTAAAAAGTAAACTTATGACTAGTTCAATTGTGACATCACTAAGTCATTATCAATATAAGGCGTAAGCCAAGATGGAGTTGAACACAGAGTAAACCAATCTGAACACATACACATCTCTCAACTTCTAATAGCTGACATGAATCATCAAGATCTTTATCCAAAATCTCAATTCCTCCGGTTTCACACCAAGATTCCCACGCCTGTTTTGTAGTTTAATATCTTAAGAAAATAAGAGCAAGAAAACGTTTTTAAACGTTTGCAAGTGTATGAAAACCTAAGCTCTTACTTACATAAGCAATAAGATTTTTTCCTTCTTGGCCATAGCTGAATCTTGAGAGCTTCTCTCCGCTGATAATTTCCAATAGCAGCGCACTCCAAAGCTGTAGATGTCAGATTTCTCAGAGAACATCCCAGTCCATGTATACTCAGGAGACATATTTCCTCTGCACATATTATCGAAAAGATCAGCCATTGCGGGTCTAAAATTCAGTTAAAAGAATATAAACGGAGTATAAAACTGTAAAGATTATCCGTAGAGGATAAGTTACGTGTCTTTTCTTCTTCCAAGTGTTGATCGTCTTGTATTGTCCTGATATTCACTCTCCTTACTTCGAATTGTACACGAGAGAAACCCCACCATTAGAGAGCCTTTGAGAGATAAATCACTGTGAACTCGTAAGAGTCTCAGTGTCAAGGTTCTTGATAGGAGATTCTAGGTCAAGACCGATTTAACAAGTGATAGAGATCAAAGCATTCAAATCGGGAAAAAACTCTTAACATTTAGGCTTTAACAGAAGAGATGTTGAGAATACCACTAATTTAAGAAACCTTTCTTTTTATTTCAAAATGAATTAAAGAAATGAAGAATGAGTAAATGTTGATGTTAACAACATTGAAAAATGAATCCTTTGAAGGAGGACAATCTATAACACTTCAGTTGTACAATTTCCATCACATATTGTTTCTTAACGCCCAATGATCACATATTGTGTCATCTCATTGACGCTAATCGAACAGTTACACAAGCATTCGTAATCTCTCGTGTGCACCACAAATGTGGGTTGTTCTGGTGATGGAAGATCTGATGTTGTGGTGAGCATGGAGAGCAATTCAAATGTGTTGGGTCTGTCTATAGGTTGGTGTTGAACACAGAGCAGACCAAGCTGAACCCATCTCTTAACTTCTAATGGGTGGCATGAATCAGCTACATCTTGGTCCAAGAGCGAAATTCCTCCATTCTCACACCAAGATTCCCATGCCTGTTTTAGTTCTTAACAAAGTAAGCACAAGAAGCGTTTCGACACCTCTGCAATTGTATGAAAAACCTTTAGAGTCTTACGTATGCAAGAAGGTTTTTTCCTTTTGTATGGCATAGTTGAATCTTGAGATCTTTTCTCCGCTGATGATTTCTAACAAAAGAACTCCAAATGCATAGATGTCTGATTTTTCAGAGAATACCCATGTCCATGCATACTCAAGAGACATATATCCTCTGCACAACATCAAATACAAATAGTTTCACCAAATCGCTAATATATTACGAATTCTAGGTAAGCATGTTGTTGATGTCAGATACTTACAGTGCTCCTACTACCCTACGAGTATTTTCCTCGTATTGGATTTGGGTCCCTTGAAACATCCGAGCCAATTTAAAATCTGGTATTTTCGGGTTCATCTTCTCATCCAGGAGAATATTACTGACCTTGAGGTCTCGGTGAATGACCTTGAGGCGTGAGTCACGGTGGAGATAGAGAAGTCCACGCGCAATACCTTGAATGATATCAAGTCTCTTTGGCCAATCAATCTCATGCCTTTTTCTTGAATCTAAGCAATCATATCGTGTTGAAACTATTAGATAAATAGTTTCTGAAAGAAAAGGAAAGAGCTAGGCAAGAAGGGACTCACCAAAGAGAAAAGTATCAAGGCTTTTGTTCACCATAAACTCATAAATCAATACCCTTTCTTCTCCTTCAATGCAACATCCCAAAATCCGTACTAAATTTCTGTGTTGTAGTTTTGAAATGAGTACTATTTCATTCATGAACTCTTCTTTGCCCTGTGTGGAGCTTCTAGAAAGACATTTTACAGCAATTTCTTTCCCATCTTGCATCATTCCCTGGAACAAATTTCGGAGTGTCATCTCGAGAGCATAAACAGAGAATAGAAAAGAGCAAAAAGGAGAAAAACTTGCTAACCTTGAAAACTGAACCAAAGCCACCATGCCCAAGTTTATTTGAGAGGCTGAAATTATTGGTGGCAGTTTCAATGGTTTTCATCTCAAAGAAACTTAAACTTGAAAAATCTTGCGATGTCAGATCATTGCTCCATGCATTTTGCGAAGCATTATTTGATATATTTTCTGAAACGTTCCAAGAATAGATAGAGAGATAATAAGCACCAGCGTGTTCCCGCTAGCAAGCAAGTGATAAATGAACAACAAGATAGTAAGGTCAACAGTGTGTAACCATTATGCTTCACTCTATATCTCCAGAAACAAAACGCAGCAGAACTCAAGATCACAAAAAAGAGAAAGGCTGACAATAATAGCAGTAATGGTCTTCTTGTGCTTATTCCCACCTGAGATATGTAAGACAAAGACAGATTAAACAATAAGCCTAAACGAAGTTCAATGATGTAATATTTTTAACGGCAGTACCAATTTAAGAACGTGCAATACGGATCGAAATAAGTTCTCCTCCTGCAGAAAATTGCACTGCGTCTATTAGCTCCTGGCTCCACATTAAGCACCATATTCCACGAATAAAACCAAAGGCCAAGCAAGAAGGCAACTTTGGTGGCAGTCTTCTGCATCCAAATCTGCATATTTGTAATTATCTGGAGGCTTTATGTTGGGAATCTGATAGAATACATTCGCAGCTTTGCCAGTAGAGTTTCCATGACAAAGTAGTTCGGTTCGCCTCACACAACCACCAGTTTCCTTTTTTCCACTCCTCACTGTATTTAGGTACAAACCCTTTGAAGCATTTACACTTTGGAGGAACAGACATAACACACAACCCGAATGGTCCACATACACCATAGAAAAATAACTAAAATGACAACTTGTGTGAGTTATAATCGCAATTATTCTTAAGGAAAATATACCAACTGGCGTTTGTCAGTACATGATTTAACGTAAATATAACTTAATTAACCCATATTTTGTCTTAACGCAGTCGGAAAGCCCTAGGTTAAGCAAGCGCTAAACCTA
>OVAQ01003379.1:0-10085 GCA_900406345.1 Erysimum cheiri
AAAAGTCACAACCGTACGGATTTTAAAAATGGTTAAAAAATGAAAAGTCACAATCGTACGGATTTTTCAGGATTGTTATTATTATATAGATTTGTTAAAATATTACTTAATTTTGTTTGTTCCTTTTAATCACTTAAACTTCTATTAATTAAAAATATGAAATAGTTATGCTCTGATTAATTTCTATAAGTCAAAATCCCAATACATATATAAAACAAATTACTTCAACTTTTCTTCATTTTTTTAGATCTTCAAACAAACAAAGTAATGAAAGAAGTAGTTTCTGTTTTGTTACTTGTTCTTCTTGTTTCGGTTTCAGATGCAAATGTAAAGAAACCAAATACTGAAAACTTCCTTCGATGCCTTAGCAATCGGACCAGTTCAAAGAATCCGATCGCCGAATCCCTCTATACTCATGATAACTCCACTTTCGTGCCAGCTTACGTGTCCTACACGAAAAACAAAAGGTACTCAAACCCTAACGACACAAAACTAATAGCCATTGTTTCTGCAAAACATGAATCCCATGTTCAGGCAACCGTGGTCTGCGCGAAGTCCAACGGAATCCAGATTCGTATCCGAAGCGGTGGTCATGATTACGAGGGACTTTCTTACATCTCGTCTGTGCCGTTTGTTATTCTCGACATGCACAATCTCCGGTCTATCACCATTGACGTGTCCAGAAAGCAAGCTTGGGTTGATGCTGGTGCGACATTGGGAGAGCTCTACTACAAAATCGCTGAAGCTAGCAAAACGCTAGCGTTTGCGGGTGGCGTTTGCCCTACATTAGGAGCGGGAGGACACATCAGTGGCGGGGGATACGGAAATCTGATTAGAAAGTACGGAATCTCGGTCGATCATGTCGTTTATGCTCGATTAGTTGATGTCAACGGCAATATCTTGACTGGAGCTAGCTTGGGACATGATTTGTTGTGGGCGATTCGCGGCGGTGGTGGAGCTAGCTTTGGCGTTATCCTCTCCTGGAAAGTCAACCTTGTAGATGTTCCAAAGACCGTGACAGTTTTTAAGGTTAACGTACAAAACATTGGAGCAAGGAGTCACTGATGTTCTCTACAAGTGGCAGCTTGTCTCTAGCAAATGGTCTCAAGAACTTTTCTTGAGGGCAAAACCTAAAATCGTAAATGGTGAGATTTCCAGCAAGAAAACGATCGCGGTTGTGTTATATGCTCAGTTTTTAGGCTCAGCAAGGATGCTCATGGAGATTATTAACAAGAATTTGCCTGAATTAGGGCTAAAACTTGAAGATTGCTACGAAATGAGCTGGATTAATACGACTATGTTTTGGATGAACTATCCTGTGGGAACATCGACAAGCCTTCTTTTGGATAGACCATCGGATCCGCCAGGTGCATTCTTCAAGAGTAAATCGGATTATGTCAAGAAACCGATCCCAAAAGAAGGAATGGAGAAGATTTGGAAAACAATGTTGAAATTCAACAACATGTATATGGAATGGAACCTTTACGGCGGAGTGATGGACCAGATTCTGGCGAATGCCACCGCGTTTCCTCACCGAAAAGGAAACTTGTTCAAGATCCAGTACTTTGCTTTATGGACCGACGAAAACGCCACCGACTCTAATTCTTCTGAAGGGTTTCTTTCTGTTTAATAAGTCATATGATCATTTAACAAATAAATTCAAAATAAAAAAGATATGTCGGCATGCATGCATTATAGCTCATGTAATTTGCATAGTATATGTGTTAGATTTGTGAAAGAATCGGCATATGATAAATAGTTGTCTTATGAAAAAAGCCAGGTCGGTACCGTGGGGGTTAATGCTTAACGCGTATCTGAGGTATTTTAGTGAAGTGGTCGACTTTGACTGACCGTGGTTCTTGGCAAAGATAAAGGTCCATTCAACCTATATGTCTGCTTCGACGAGTATAAAATGTATATAACGTTTTTGAGAAAATTGGTGTAGATGTTGAGATTCCCAAAAAGTTACTAATTCAATATTCTACATCAATGGTCTAAACATTTGGCTTTCAGCCTTCTTCCCAATCGACGCCGTCGTCCCCACCTTCTTCCATCCCACCCATAGCTTCTGCTTCCACTTTCAAGTCCACCTTGTAGTTTCCATTCGCTGCATATTAAGAAAGTAACCAAGCTGAGCATCATTTGTAAGCACGATACCTAAACCCTCTCTTGATCATTTATGGCCCACTGATATACTCAAAACTAGCTATGAGAATGTCTTAACAAGTATCTTCTTCTTGAAGCTCAATTCATTCAAAGAAAACTGTCCTTTTTCTGCATTTGGAGCAAAAGCAAACACTCTATTTCTGTTTTATTTATCCTTGAAAAACTAAAGAAAGTCCCTTCTAACTAACTAGCTAATGTGTTGTTCCTTATGATCAACTAGTAAGCGAATTTGAAATGAAGTAATAGTAAAGTCAAACAAACCTGCAACAGGAGCATCTTCTTCCCATTCAACACCTTCTTCATCTTCCTCTTCACGTTTGGACTTCATACCAACCTGACGATCTGAGGATGTAGTAGCCAATTGAATGTCAGGGGTTAATTTGCCTGCGGATTCTTGCTGATTCAGCTTTTCAGCAAGCTCTTGCTGCTTCACTAGAGCAGCGTAGTAAGCTTTGATATACTCATTCTGAAGCAAAATGAAAATAACGTATCAAAATTGTGGAACCACAATCCATAAGATGCAACTGTGGGAATCTAAATAAATAGACACAAACAATTTTTTTCCCCCAAAAGGCATACCTTCAAATCGTCATGGCCATTACNCCTGAAGCAAAATGAAAATACTGTATCAAAATTGTGGAACCACAATCCATAAGATGCAACTGTGGGAATCTAAATAAATAGACACAAACAATTCTTTCCCCCAAAAGGCATACCTTCAAATCGTCATGGCCATTACCCATGGCTGATGTCTTGTCATCTGAAACTTCTGCTACTCCTTCTGAGCCATGTCTTATTTCTCCTCTTTGTTCATCAGTCAGATTCATTCCTTGTGTGATCATCCATGGAGGCAAGACTTTCAGACTAGAATCTCCACCTTTAGATTTGACTTCTTTTCCTTCACCAAGGTTAACCTCAACCTAAACATGTATGATTAAAGAAATCAACTAACCACACAATGAAAGAGGAAAAATTTAGCAGACTTTGATTTTTCTAGAGTGTAAATGATCACCTTTGTCTCTCCCAGAAACGGCATCGGTGTTGAACCATACCCGCCCTGTGACCACGAAGGATCACTAGGGTTAAGATCACCATTTTCACGAGCAGCCTTAGCTGCACGAGCCTCCCATGCCGGAAAAGATTCAAAGGCAGGACACGGTAGATCTTTTATTCTGTTTTTTTGATCCATCAGAGGTTTAAATTGAACCTGCAGTTTATTTCCAATTGTGTCAACACGCAAACCAAGCAAAACTAATTACTAAAAACCAACAGCAAGGTACAAAACTTTTCTTAACCAGAAAATAATTACGCATGAATCAAAGTAATATAATATAAGCCATGAATTGATTGTTTCGAAAGCAACAATTAACATTTTATTATCAGAAATAGCCATGAACATCATACCAAGCACCAAGGTATGATGATTCATAGAAAGATTTTTGCAATTCCAAGCATTGAACATATAAGAACTGATCTCCTAGAAAACTAAATCAAGATCATATTCTGATGTCATCATGAATATGGAATGATGCAAATCAATTTCAGTTTTATCAAATTTTCTATAATATTACTTTGTTGAACTGAGCCACTAAAACAGTATACACAGACCTCCATCTTCTGAAGCAAATCTTTGAGATTTTCCTGCTGCATCCTCCTTGCATTCTGACCTCCATCTACTACTTCTTTGGAAGTTAGCTTGTTACACTCCATGACAAGTTCACCATTGCACTTTTCACAATGAAAAGAATCGTCTTCCATAGAAATTAATCTCAGGGCATCCAGTGCATTATATCTATACCAGAAATGAGAATCATCTATTCAGGTTTAATGAAAATAATACAACTCATCAATGTAAAGATTTTATAACATAAAGAGTAGTGGATTTTACTTCCTATTGCAGTTAGGACATACATACTCCTGAACAGTATCCTTATCTTCTAGTTCATCTTTGAACTTTTTTTTCATCCGGTGCAGTTTATAACGAACAACATCATATATCTGTAAGAGCGAAGAAGTGATATAGGGTAGTTTGATAAGAAAAGCAAAGCAGCAAACCGAAAACAAAAAGTATTAAGGACATAAACATACCTGTGAATAATCGAGACAGCAATACGAGTGTATCTGTACCCTAAATTTGTCCTCTGCTCGGCCATTAGTTGTAGCAGCCNACAGCAAACCGAAAACAAAAAGTATTTAAGGACATAAACATACCTGTGAATAATCGAGACAGCAATACGAGTGTATCTGGACCCTAAATTTGTCCTCTGCTCGGCCATTAGTTGTAGCAGCCACTGCAACACCATTCTTTTTTGCACCCTTTGCAGTCTATTAAAAAGATTAAGAATCAATAAAAACCAAAGGAAGGAAAGAAGTGTTAAGGGGATTAAAGACAAGCACACAATCGAAAAGAAAAATGTAGAAAACGTGAAAAAAGTTTACAGGAATGAATGAGCACCAACCCTACAGGAAAACAGAAGAATGCAAAACTTGGAAAGAAGTACCCAACCTAACATTCTTTCACACTCATGTTCTTCAAGCATTGTTATGCTCTAGAAAATGTATGAAAATATGCTATTAATCATAAGACAANTCAACCCTACAGGAAAACAGAAGAATGCAAAACTTGGAAAGAAGTACCCAACCTAACATTCTTTCACACTCATGTTCTTCAAGCATTGTTATACTCTAGAAAATGTATGAAAATATGCTATTAATCATAAGACAAAAAGAGTTGTTAAGTTATAGGCTTAGCAAGAACAATATTATGCAATAAGTGCTATAAATCAATCTGAAAGAACATGGTTTCTGCACAGACCTCTTTCCTTTGGTAACGCGTGACATATTTTTGTTCTTCAAAGTGTCTTATTATTTTTCGAAGTTGCTTGCCGGGGATTTTCAAGTCTTTTGCCAAGTCTTCTTCTCTAACCCATTGCCGCCTAGCATACATAGAACAAAAGAAATACCAGAAATGAAAGTCAACGACAACATAGCGGGTTTAAATAACCAATCTGAGCAACATCAACCTTGGACAGCCCATAATCAAGTTTCACAATTTAACTCAACAAACCTAATAATGCAGTGGACTCAAAAAGTTGTCTGGAAACTATTGTTACAGCTTTTGATCTTATCAAAATTCACCTAATAGACCTTTGTGGATAGAAAAAGAAGAGATGCATACAAACCTCGTAAGCGCATCCAGCACCACAACGGCAGTCCCTTTGCAGCTACTTTTTGCAGATTTCTGCTGATTATGGCATTCCGTAGTATAATCGTCATAGAAAATCCTTGCTACGAGCTTCACCAGCCTGAAAAATTGATGCAAAGCAACATAGGAATTGCAAAAACAATTGATAAAGGCACTGCTGTTTGCACACATATATGAAGACTTTGGACCAAATGTAGCGCTAATGTGTGTGATTTGATAGAAACGAAAAGTTAAATGGTATAGAGAGTTACCTGATAAATGGCTCGAGCACAACGGTTTTCTGCACTGGGACTGATATTTCCATGGATTTAACAAACCAGATACTTACATATACCAGTCGAGGAACCAGTATTAGATTTGTGTGTGATACAAACTCTGCATTGATACAGAACTACTTTTCGCAAAGAGACTAGCCTTAAAACAGAGCAATCACAGGATACTTAACTAACAGAGGTTAAAGAAAAACTAGAAAAGAAGCAAATCAGAAGCTGTGAAACTTAAGCACACACTGCAGAAGAAGGAAGTTTTAAAATGATTCAAGGCCAAAGTATAAGCTAACACCCACTCGATATTGGCTCACAAATTAAGATATTAGAAGTTTGGCTGTTAGTATCAATCATGGCTATGAGGAGAGCGTTGGCTAGGAAGTGAGAAGAAGCTATGAGAATGCCACCATACCCATGGACATGAACCAACAGAGATGTTATATGCTCAAAATCGAAGAAACTACGAAAACTGATGAGGCAAATGACTCCCAAATCCGTCTCATATGAAGGGGATTTCAAACCAAAGCAGCAGTAAGAGATGTCAGAATGTTCACAACTCAAAGAAACCCCAGTTTCGAAGAAAACTCAATCAGGCAAATACGAAAAGGAATTCAAATTGAGAACAGAACCGCAACGGAGATGAGACGGAAAGAAAGAAGGTGATCGATTTCAAGAAGGTACCAAGAAATTAGGGTTTATTGTACGTTCAGCGATCAACTCGAAGCAACAATTAGAATAAATCTAGGTCAAGTTTCATCGAGAAGGGACATATATCAATAGGTTAATCAAGTCTCTCGACTTTGAGAACTTAGCACGAAAATCTCCAACGAAGCTTACCAAAGACTTCGAGAGAGAGAGAGAGAACGCGCGGCGTTGAATGAAGACTTTTTTTTTTTTTCTGTCTAACCTCTGTATTTATAAGTGTTTTTTTTTTTTTTTAATATATATACATGTGTGAAAAGATATTTTCATATCAAGTATTTAATATCATATTTTCCCGCCCACTCCTATGAGCCGACCGTGTCGATAATGATTAATCTGATTTTAATGTAAAGTATCATGTAATCAGATTTACCTCTTTGTTTTAGTAACTAACAAAGTTTTAGCTTTTAGTTTTGATTGTTAATTGTATTATACATAATTTTGATATTATTTTAAAGTATTCACTGACAACACATAGTTTCAACTAAAATTTAGAATATTGATTGTGTAGTATTACACAAGATTTTTGTTGGATTTCAAAATGAACTCATATCATCGATAAAATAAGTAAAATGGTTAATATGTGGATGTGGTCACGCCAAAGGCTGACCTTCTTATTCACAACAAAATCGAAAGCATTCGACTGACACATCCTCAACAAGCTTCTTCGATCCGAAAGAACATATGTTTATGCCATGGTCATTCCGTTTTGTTAGTGGTCTAGACAATGCGTCTTTGAAACAAAATGATGCCTCACTCATATGAAAAAAATGTTTGTAGTAAATTGTTTTATAAATAGATACGACGAGTATAGTACGGTTCGATCAGTCATTTTCTTACATTTATTGATTTGTATCTAACTTACATTTATTAATTTGTCCAGAAGAACATTTTTTCAGATAAAAAACGTGAAATGATTCAGCTCATCACATCCACCCAGGGGCTGATCTAGAAATTTTTTTCATTAGGGACAAAAATATAACAAAAATATTTAAAATATATAAATATTAAATAAAACATAAATTGTCACCACAAAAAGAAAAGGAAAACAAAATTGTCATATAAAAATTCTAAAACATCTTACAAATTCAATAAAAAAAATATAGGTTTTGGAGTTTGAAAGTTAAAAAAATATAGATTTTGGAGTTCGAAAGTGATCTCATATAAATTGTGGGGGCAACTTTTTTATATTTTATGGGTGCATGATTTAAATTATAAAAAAATTATATACTAAAATAAAGAAAAATTTAAATGTTAATGGTGGCAGCTGCCACCCCTTTCCTCTACCTAGATCCGCCCATGCATCCACCTAATATTATTTGGATCAAGACGTGTGATTCTATCTATCCACAACTTTCCATATATCACCACCAACCAAATTTATTAGTGTTTTCAATTTCAATCCTTCAAAAACTAATTTACAAATAGTAAAAATTTGTCTGCTTCTGTCTGATAAAAAACACTTTCACTCTTCTATCTTTCTACCTAAAAGCAACCTCCATTGTTTAGCTCCAAAAAAAGTATGAAACTCCAAATCTTCTTTAGCTCAGTATTGATCTTCTTCACTACCATCTTTTTAGTTCTATCAATTCCTCNNNNGGTTTTCTCCAATGTCTCTCTCTCCGGTTTAACGACTCCAACATCGTCTCAAAGGTCACACACACACCACACGACTCTAATTTCTCCTCCATCTTAGCTTCATCAATAAACAACCCGAGATTCTCTTCTCCTGATACACCTAAACCGGTTTTAATCCTAACTCCGGTTCAACCATCCGATGTTCAATCAGCGGTTAAATGCGCACGTCGGTACGGTATCCACATGAGAACCCGAAGCGGAGGACACGATTACGAAGGCCTCTCTTACGCCACCCACAAACCCTTCGTAATCATCGATTTAAGAATCCTCCGGTCTATCACAATTGACGTCGATAACCGGTCGGTTTGNGAAACCGGAGCCACAATCGGTGAATTATACTACGAAATCGGTAAAAAGAATCAAACTTTAGCGTTTCCCGCCGGAACTTGCCCCACCGTCGGCGTCGGAGGACATTTTAGCGGTGGAGGCTACGGAACTCTGCTCAGAAAACACGGTTTAGCAGCCGATCACGTGATAGACGCACGTGTGGTCGACGCACGAGGGAGGATTCTTGAAAGACGAGAGATGGGTGAAGATTTCTTCTGGGCGATTCGTGGAGGTGGTGGATCAAGCTTTTGCGTTGTACTTTCATGGAAGATTGGTTTAGTCGATGTGCCATCAACAGTAACTGTCTTCAGCGTCACGAAATTCTCAGAACAGAGTGCTTTAAATTTAAAGATCATTCATCGTTGGCAGTTTGTGTCTGATAAAGTCCCTGATGATTTATTCATACGAGTAATGTTGCAGAGATACAAGAACATGGTTCAAGCTTCGTTTCCGGGACTGTATCTTGGTCCGGTTAACAATCTATTGCGCTTGGTAAACCGGGAATTTCCTGAATTAGGTTTGGAGAAAGAAGATTGTAAAGAGATGAGTTGGATTGAGTCAGTGCTTTGGTTTGCTAAATTAGGAGACGAACCTATCGATGTTCTTCGTAAACGCACACAAGCGTCACTAGCTTTCAAGGCTAAATCTGATTTCGTTCAAGAACCAATGCCTGAGATTGCACTTTCCAAGATTTGGAGAAGATTGCAAGAACCGGAAGCAGAGCAAGCTCAGCTAATCTTCACTCCATTTGGTGGAAAAATGAGTGAGATTGCAGATTATGAAACGCCCTTTCCGCACCGAAAGGGGAATATTTATGAGATTCAGTACTTGAATCTCTGGAGAGGAGACGAGAAAGAGAAGTATATGAGATGGGTCGAGAGAGTTTACAATGAGATGAGCGAGTTTGTGGCGATGTCTCCAAGAGGAGCTTATCTAAATCACAGAGATCTTGATTTGGGGGTGTATGTTGGAGGTAAGAGGAGTAAGTACGAGGAAGGGAAGACTTGGGGAGTGAAGTATTTTAAGAATAATTTCGAGAGATTGGTGAGAGTTAAGACAAGTGTTGATCCTTCTGATTTCTTCTGTGATGAACAGAGCATTCCTCCTTTTAAATCTGTTGACGTTATTTGAAAAGTTGATTAGAGTTTTAAAATAAAAGTTTTGAGATTTTCTGTTGGAAACAGTGAGCTAGAGTAATAGAGTGAAGTGTTTTTTTCCGTTAGGTATATGTGATCTTGTCATCTTTATATTAGACTAAAAGTTTTATTTGTTTAGTTATAACAAGGAAAAATATGATAATGTTCAGTTTTAGTATTATCTTAGATCCAATTCCATTCTACTAATAGAATTGGATCCATAAATGTTACATCAATCATCATCCTCTCGTAGAGATTTCCGTACGTAGTGGTACGTTTTATTTCATCCAAAGACATTAACGTGTGGAACAAGATATCTTTAAGTAATTTAGTGGAAAATTCTCAAGAACAAGCATGTAGGCCTAGGCTTAAAAACTGATAACATAGATATTGGAGATGAATAGTTCATGGGTTCGACGGAAACAGTATAAACGGTGACGTAACGGGAAAGCTAGGGAGTTTAGAATGGGATTTTGCTGAAATTTTTGTGAAAAAAAAAACTAGGGAGTTTTCAGTAAAAAATAAAAATATTAATCAGAACTGAATCTCAGTACAAAAATGTAGCTAGGTTTCTTGAACATAAGAATGAAGTTTCACCTTAAATTATGTTTCCATCAATAAACAACCTTATCTACTCTTGCAATC
>OVAQ01003380.1:0-10082 GCA_900406345.1 Erysimum cheiri
AAAATCTTGATTGAATAACAACAAATTCTACACAACAATTATCTTTTGTTTTTACATTGGTAAAAAAATAATTTCATTACTTCGGAAATTACATTTTATTATTCCATATTATAGTTTTTATGGAAATGCCATAAGTTTTTTATACTTACATATTTTTAAATATCCATACAATTTACTTCATAAAACAAAATAAAATATTTTTAAAAATATATTTACACTACATCTATTAATTTTATCTATAATACCTAAAATGGGTGTGTATAGCGAAAATTTATAAAATAATTTTTTTCATAAACTTTGGTTTTTTTTAATAATAGTTTGCGACTCTTATCAACAAAATAACAATAAAAAGTATAATTATAACAGAGTACATTATTTACAAAGTAATCGAAAACAGAAAATTGAATTGATTATTTCAACTAATGTTCTTATTCTATGATTATGTTCAATTTGGAGTAACTTATGCCACGAATCTCCCATATACTTATTTAAAATTTTTGTTTTTTTTTCTTGGTTTAAACTTATATAATTTATAACAAATTAGGGAACTTAATCCTTAAATATAGCATTCTTTCAGTTGAATAGGTATAATTTATTGTATTTGTTTTTAAATTTATTTTTTAGTTTTTAATTTTTTTTATAAAACTAATCCAATGGCATAGTTGTAAATAAATTCATTTTATAAGGATAAATTGTTAAGTTGTACACTGAACTCTGTAATGTTGACACGTGGCGAAAACGTTTATCTTTTAATATATAGGGGATATATGCATTAATGTTTAACCTAGTTGAATAACAAATAAAACACATATAATGATGTCGTATCGAATATTGGTTATATTGGGTTAATAGCAGGTCCAACCCTCATTAAAATATTGGACCTTATACAATATTAACAAAAAACCTAATTTATAATATTAACTCTAAAATTTCGTTAAAATTTGCGAGCATAAGAAATTTAGAAAACCAAAAGCTTTAGACTAATAAAAAAATTAAAAAATAAAAACAAAAAGAAGTTGAAATTTTTATTATTATTAAATTTATAATTGGATGTGAGCGGATCGAAGAAAATGAGTTTTTTAAAATCTTTTTCTCTTCTTTCTTTTTATAGAAAAAAATTAATTAAAATTCAAATTAAACCAACATAATTTAACTATTTTTCGTTGACGGATATTACTGTTCTGTCATCTTTTATGGCGGTCCAAACAAGAAAGTTAGTTTTAAGGTTTAAAGTGTTAGTAAAATTATTTTAAAGGTTTATAGTGGTAGTGAAATTCTATGGAGGTTTAAAGTGCTACTCAGTGACACTTTCAAGGTTTAAAATGTAATTTTCCCACCTTATATATGCGTTAATGTTTAACCTAGTTGAATAACAAATAAAACACATATAATGATGTCGTATCGAATATTGGTTATATTAGGTTAATAGCAGGCCCAACCCTCATTAAAACATTGGACCCTATATAATATTAATAAAAACCCTACTTTAATAGAAATCATCAATACTATAATAAGGCAAGTGTCTTCCCAAAATGCGACACGTAGGATTTGAGAAGCATTCTAGAGCTGACACATCAATTAATGAAAAAAAAATTAACCNCACATCATGATACACCTAAGCTTCATTTTATTTTTTTAAGAGATGTCAAGCATAACGCCCGTGGATTTGGCCCAAATAGTTCAACATGCGTGCAGACTTAGACACCCTTTCAATGTCCATAGGAATATCGGGTCTCACGGGTAACCCTATGCAGAAGACGGGATTTCGCAGGTTATGGCCGCGGATTGGCGGGTCGGCCCGCGGACCAAAAATATTTATTAAAAAAAAAATGATATAAAATAAATATTTTGATATAGTTTTAAGAATATAGTATGTGATCATTTACATAAATTTAATATATAAAATTATAATATAAAATTTATTTTAAAATAAATAAATATTTTGATATAGTTGAAAAAATATAGTATGTGATCATTTACAAAAATTTAGTATTTAAAATTATAATATAAAATTATTTTAAATTTAGAAATTGTTAATTTATTTTTTTAATAGATTTTTTTTTTTATCAATCCGCAAAATTTAACATGGCGGATATGGACATAACTTTTTTATTTGCGGATCTAGCAGGCGTGGTCTAAAAGAAATTATGACCATCGCGGAACGGACCAATTAGACATAAACAGCCCGTTTGATACCTCTATAAAAAATTTTTTTTTGTATTGGACCACCCGCCGCGTAGCGCGGGACTCGATCTAGTTTCGTTAATATTTGCGAACCTTAGAAATTTTAGAAACCGAAAAGCTTTAAAATTGCCTGTTCTCCTTGTCTCAAGTAATTAAGATTGAGACAAGGGAACAAACTTAACAAACTCATCATCTACCAATATATTCATCAACACTACTACTGAATCCATTCTACTCCTTCTAACAAGACATTCCCTGTGTGAAGACGAGCCAAGGATATCATGAGAGGTATACAAAAATTGCGGGTTTAGGATTTTAGGGAGGAGCAATTTGGTAGGTTTTAATTATATGTAACTGAGATTAAAGTGAGAAGAGGATTTAGTGTTCAACGACTCTAAATGACGAGTTGTGAGTACTAATAACCACTCATACTTCATCTTTTGCACCAACACATGATGGTTTAATCTTCTTCTTTTTTTTTTTTTTTTTTTTTTTTNTTCAAAATTAACTGGACTTTAAAACTTAGTAATTTGTAGAATTATCAAAGCTTGGTCCTGATATGTTTTTTTTTTTTGGTCCGAATTGGTCCTGATATGTTTTGAACTTAATGTTTTGTAGAATTTATTTTCTTTTAATTTCGGCATTTTTCAATAAAATTCGGTTAACTGATAACCGAACTGAACCGAACCGAAGAACCGAAGTCTCAGGGCTAGAATCTAACCATCGAGTGGTGCAGTCCCCAATTTGTCTAATAGGTTTAAGGAGCGACACTATTTCAATATGTGATGGGGAGCGATTGTTTTTCCATTTGCCTAGGCCAAAAATTATATAAGCACTATGAACTTATTTGACTAGTTAAAGTGTTAAACCCAAATACCATTTGTAATATCATGTATAGAAAATATATACAAACATAAAAAACACGTGGAGTTACTCTATCAACATATCAGTATTTCATAGTACAAGTAATAAGTGCGAGTGAGAACTCAAGAGAGGACATGACATGTATGACCTAACTAACTATAGTTCCTAGTTATTAAGACAGTCCAAAAGAAAGAAAATAAGATAGCCAAGAAAACAGTAGTGGCCAGAAAATTCTTCATCAATCTCTGGCTATCATCTTTCTTGATGTGGAATGAGTTCGGGAATCTCCAGCCGGAGTCCGTGCCGGCAACGTTCTTGATCCTGAACAAAGCGTAACAGTTCATTGTTTCCTTTGATTCTTTCTTTATACCACATTTTGAACTCTTACTCGATGCCTCGCTGACTATTGGTTCTTGTTGAGTTGGATTAGTTGGTCGAAATGCTTGGCTAGCTTTCACTGCCCCTTCGTCGAGCTCTATTATATCATCGTTTAGAATCTCGGCGTAACAATCATCATCGGTATCGGCCTGATCCTGCATCCCAAAAAGAAAACTTTAGTTACAAACTCTTACCATAAAAAGAAAACTAGCTAGAGGTTTTTAACTAAAGTTTTGGTTCGGGTCTTTTGTTTTATAATAATAGTAACCAAAATAAAACCATATATACATATGCGTTGGTTTGGTACGGTTATGGTTTGGGTTTAGTTTCGGATAAACTTTTCTTATCCGGTTTTGGTTTTTCATATGTATGACAATAATAACCGAATTAAAAGAAGCTAATGAAGTATGAATCGGTTGGTTACGGTTTCGGTTTCGGTATATCGGATAAAGAAAAAGTGAATTCATTTGAACCATAATGATTTTGACTCGGTTTCGAAATAGATATTTTGGTTCAGTTTCAGTTAGATCGGATCGGTTAACCGGGATCGAATATCTTAAAAGCAAGCTTACCTCAGCAAGATTTGATGATTCTGCGACATCACCATTTGACATCTGAAGCTCAGATTCATGAACTGAATACGATTTCTCCTCCTTATCCGAACCACCGCTTTGGCCAACGTAGCCATCATTTTGCACAACACCGTCCTCCATTTGCTTGTGGCTAGAACTAGCTCGAAAATCAGCATTTTTCCTTAACCGGCACACCACTAATGCATCCTATGAAACCCAATTTTCATTATATCTCAAAACACTCAAACTCAAAATATTCAAAATAAAAATTTAAAAACCTGTGGGGCTCCATGGATGCAATATTCATGCATAATCCACTCTGTTCTCTCGCCCCGTGGAGCCCGACCAATATGAAAGACAAGTGTTCTTTTGGTTCCAACAACTTGGTTACCCGATTTCACGCTACGCTCTTTACCAGTAGCTTTCCAATATCCAAGTTTTGTAGCTCGCCGACTTTGTGACCCGTGCGGGTACTTCCTTCCCCTTGCGCAGAAGTAAAACCACTCGTTTTCCGATTTCAGTTTCGATTCCTCTGTTTTAGCCAACCCAAATTCAAAACTAGTGAACCAAAGTAAAAATATAAAGAACAAGAAAATGAACAAAAGCAAAACCTGGTAAGTCCCACGGCTCGAACTTGTAAATCTCAACCTCAGCAATCACAGCAACAGAGTTCTCATCGCCATCGATTTTACGACGAAGATAGTACGAAATAAGTTCCACATCGGTTGGAGAGAATCTAAAACCAGGAAACAAAGCCGATACAGCGATTGACATCTCAGCTTCTTTAGACATTGTTTGTATTCTTTTTGATCAAGAACTCGAAAATGCTTTGCTTTTGGTTTAAAGAGACATATTTCCTTATTAATGCGCAAGTGAGCAGCTACTTTGCTTCGGGTAAAGGTTTTGTATGTTTTAATATTTGTCGGCTTCTAAGGGAAATATGATGACGTGGCAGATGACTGTAATAAACCGACGAATAACAGAGGAGTGTAATGAGATACTAAAGGACAAAAATGATGATGTGGTGATGTATTATTGGACAGAACCTAAACCCAGCTTTGAAGTTCTCTCATTTATTCTTGTGTTTTGTTCTAATCGTATCGTATCGTATCATGTGATTAAATTTCCACGTAGAATAAATTGTAGTTTCTTCTTCGGTATTCTCCATGGACAAATAGTAAGTTATTTTATTGGTCGAAGTAATCAAAATGAATTAAATCACTTTGTATTGTGAATTAAATATTGTAGGATAAGAGATTTATTTCATGTTATTACAAATTTTTATATATGAACGTTTATTTTATTAAATAGATTTATACTTTTGTAATATTATTGTAATCTATTTTATGTTTATGATTTTACATCATCATTTAACGTTTTAAGTATTGTTGTATTCATCTACAAAATGTTATGATGGTATATATAATCAATATAATCACACATGCACTATGTCCAAATTTTTATCCGTGTAATTTTTTATTTATTAATCAAAACTTCTTAAATTGGCATTGACTAAAAATTTTGATTATTCAATGTTTGTATTCTATAGTAATTGACATAGATGACCCAAACTCTAGCCGAAAGGTCAGCAAGTTAGTAGCTTAGGTAACAAATTTCACTCTCTCTTACATTAGCTTAGAGTTGGTTTTGTTCTTGATTTGATTTCGTTTAATTAATTAGATTTGCCAACTTGAGACTTTAATGACTGTTAATCAACAGATTTGATTTCGTTTAACTAGATTTATCAACTTGAGATACTTTAATGAATGTTAATCAACATTACTAGGCCATGGCAGCTAGGAGTCCAAGTGTTTTTTACAGAGAGGATTTCAGGTGATGAGATTGGAAACATTTGTCTGCTTTCTTTGTTCCAACCGATTGAAACTTTTGAAACAGTCATTGCACTTTAGAGTTGCAGTCAGTTATTCCAGGAGGTCTTCTCCAGATGTTTTTTTTCATGTGCTTGAGTGGGATAACAGCCTCGGTATGTTCTAAATAGTTGTAGCTAGCAATACTTAGTTATTGTGTATGAATCATGAGCATAGATTGCATTCCGTTGTCCTTCTTGCCTCTTCAGATTGTCAAATCCATAAATCCATTTTCGGCTTCTTCAGTGTAGTGAGTCCAAGAGTCTTGAGTCGTGTTCCTTTGCAGCAGGAGCGATCATCACTCATGATCCAAGCTTCTCTTCACGATTCTTGATGATGGTTCAGTATAACACAGGACAACATAAAATCTCTACGCGAATATAAATAACTACAGAGATTTGTAACTTTCACTTCCTTCAATATTTCTTCCTTTTCTTTTGTGGATTCTTATTTGTGTATAATGGTAGAAAAAGTTTATTAGTTAACAAAGAGTGTTTGAGTTAATCTGACTACAAACTAGAAATCTTTATGATGATAAACTAGACTATCTAATAAATAAAGAAAGAGTTTTTGAGTTAATTAAAAGATTTATGATTTTGATGCACAAACTTATGAAACAAAACCCCACTAGCTAGCTGCACTTCTCTTCTCCCAAAATATTCTCAGTTGATTCGTTCTGTTCTATACATCCATATGATAAAACAAACAAAAAAAGTGCAAAAATATCTGATACAACCTCATAACATTCCACGTTGCACTACTATGACATACGTGTCACCAGCATGTAAGGTAAAAGAATGTTGCAAAATATGATCAAAACCAAATCAAAGCAACATCTAGCTCATAAGGATCAAAGGTTAGATTATTACTCAGAAACTACCTTGACCACGGGAACCAACCACTTCCACCTTTCTTCTTTGAGAGAGCTTCTTGCAGAATTTTCACTTGTGTATGCAAAGTGGAGACTTCAGCTTCAAGACTCTCAAACCTGGCATCGCTGTTGTTTTTGAGTAACTTCTGAAACTTGCCATACGCTGCTTCATAACCTTCAACTAACTTTTCATTCAAAGTCTGACCAAAGGTCTCAAACTTCTCTTCCAATTTCTTCTTGTCGGAAATTGCTGGTACAATTTCAGTGACCACAGCAAGCATCGAGAAAATACCAGCTACTGAAATCGTTGTTGTGGCCTTGGCAAATGAGAGAGCAGCCATTTTCCTAGCCATCCTTCTGCTGTGAGTGTACTCCAGAGATGGTTGTGGTTGTTGATACAAGAGCCACTTCATAGCTCAAAACTTTCTCTTCTGGGAGAAAGAAGCCAAGTTCAAGATGCATGAAGAGACATAGGTATCACTTTCCACTGCTGGAGAATTTGAAAAATCTTTTATGAACATATGGCAGACAAATGTCTCCTCAGAGATTTGGTACATGAATATTGCGATTATATATAACAAAAAAAGTTCATCTATTTTCAAAGAAAAACATAATTTTTATAGGAATTATTCTTGTACTAGCATTGACATAAAGTAATACTTTTTAATTCATTAAAAGATTTATATAATCTATAAAAATTGATTTTGTATTACTTAATCTAACTTACATTCTTCGTACAAACAATAACCAATTGATGTTGTACATCTTAGCTTTATTAAGTTTTTATAATATTATTACTATGATTTTATGTGTACTTCCATTTATTGTTCATGGTTAAAAATGATTATCAAATTTTTGGCGTCATTATCTAGATCCAATGCAGTTTTTACTTAATTGTATTAGTTCACAGCAAAAAACCAAATGTGGTGAATGAGACGATATTCTCTGAATGTGATGCGTTAGTAATACTTCAAGAGGTCCAACAGGTCATCAGTTTTTACTCGAAGAGAGGGGAGAACTATGAAAACTGTGTTTTCTAATCGAAAACGCTACTTCATAGATTTAGTGGGTGCATCTTAAGCCATTAAGCTACTTTAGTTACTTTGTCCCATATAAAAAATCTGAATATTTATATTTAAATGGGTGCACTTGCCACCACACCCATCAACGTGGATCCGCCCTTGCTTCTAGCAATCTGTCTTGACTTTTGTGACCATTTGAAACCAAATATTACATTCAAAAGTAAAAAATAAGATTTATATTTAGTTGTTTAGGCAACAAATTTATATTAACATTTACGAATATTTATATTCGAAATTGTGTATAATATACTGTAATGGTTGAGATAAAGATACTGACGTTATGATTGAGGGTTTTATCTAAAGTTTGCAATACTTTATTTTTTTATAGACTTCTGTATTTATTTTTTGGTTTACGCTGCAAAATTCTACGAACTAACCAGAACATAGAAATTGATAATTAAGAACAGTAAAATACTAAAATTATTATAGGTCAAACCGAAGTTTTTTTGGTAAAGTCAAGTTTAAATATTTTTCCTCTTATGATTTCGATATTTTACATCATAGTACGCATGATTTTATTTCTGTATCATATTTGTTGAGGATGATTTAAATAGTAATTTTTCTTTGTCTTTTCTTTTATTTTCTTTTTTTTTTGTTATCTCACATGGCCTATAAAAACTCAATATAGGAACACACTCTAACGGACCAGAATGTGGATAAAGGCCCGCAACTTTAATGAGATAATTTGGACATTGACAAAATTAGAAACTTAAGGTGTCATAACTCATAAACGCCTAAATTTACATTCTTCATACAAAACCCAACCAATTTAATGTGCATCTTAGCTTGACTATGTTCTTATATTATGACTACTATGATGTGCACTTCCGCTTATTAAGTTATTATTCATGATTATAACATAGTTGAAAAATCACTACATATACGAACATATATATTAAAATTTTTATAACCCGTTTAAAAAATAAAAAATTTAGATATTATGTAAAATATTTACAAATTATTTGATTTAATTTTCCTATATATTTATTAATTATTTTTAATTAAGCATTTTATAACCAGTGGAAGAAACTAAAAACAATTTAAAATCCGCATATACACGGGTTTATAACTAAGATTTTTATAACCCATACAAAAAAACAAAATTAGATATTCTGTGATATATATATATATATATACATATATATAAATTTCTTAATTTAGTTTTGATATTTATTTATTAACTATTTTCAAATATTTTTAAATATAAAGTTTTTTTTAATCAATCATGTTTCAAAATTTAATATCTTCAGTTGAAATTAATTTTTACGCATCAACCTCTTGTACATTGACAAAAGAATTCGTATCTTATCAAAACGCGTAGAACAATACGAAAATATCATATTTGGATCAAAACCTCTATTATCACACAATAGTCATATCAAACATTTCTAAATCTTCGCATCCACAAAAATATTAGTACACTAACCCTAAATAATCACTTCTAAAGTAAAAGATGTATAAAACTTACGTTATCATACGATGATAGCTTATGGACCAAATTTTCATGCATTGATACATATGGTTTGTTGCACATCCTCAAAATCTACAACCATAATAAAATAACATAATTAAAATTTTTATAAAAGTATAGTAACAATTATAAAACGCAATAAACCCATATGAACTAATACGGAAACCTATCAAAATATATATATATAGGGAGAATTACTCAAAAAACCTATATAGAAAACTGAGAGGCGGGAAAATTTTCTTAATTTATGTAATCGTTTTTCTTTTAGAATTAGTAATTTTAAATTATAATTAGTAATATAATTATCTTTTTACACTTTTTAATATATTTAAATTAAAAAAATTTTAACATTATTTTTTTTTTATATTTTTAAAATTATTTAAGTTATAAATTCTTAACATTATCTTTTTATATTTTTAAATTTATTTAATTTTTAATATTCTGTTATATTTATCTTTCTATATATTTAAAACTATTAAACACAAATATTTGTTTTTTAAAATTTATTTAACTTTTAATCTTCCCTCATAATTATCTTTTTATATATTTAATATTTTTAAAACAAAATATTTGTTTGACACGTGTTAAAATCTCGGATTGCTAAAATTAACACGTGTCACGGTCCGACAAGTTAGTAACTTCGAAAACTCAACTTTATATAATAAGATCTTGTTTCTAAATTTTATATTTACATCAAATGAAATCAATCTTTACGCATCAACCTTCTGAACATTGACAAAAAAATTTGTATTTTATCAAAACGTGTAGTATCATATGAAAATATCACATTTA
>OVAQ01003381.1:0-10073 GCA_900406345.1 Erysimum cheiri
GACTCACCGTAACAAAACAACATCGCCAGCCTCCTCCTCCGTCTTCCGATTTCAATACATTCATAATTCTGTACATATTTAAGCCCTAGCATAAACACGATAGATTATAATAGTATCGTATAAAAATTGATCATATATGTATAAGGGACCATTGATTGATATTGTTAGAACCTTTTGGAAAATGCTCGTAACTTTTTGGAAAATTCGCTTTTTCAACATATAATTATAACTAAGCAATCAGTTTAACATTTTAAAAATGGATTTCCGTTAAAACATAATTTTTATTTACCCATTATAAACTGACACAGTGAGTCTATAACTACATGATTTTGGAGGTGAATTTGAATGTTCGTCTATTTTCCGGTCTTGAAATTAAAGAACTTTACTAAGGAAAACCTAATTCTGAAAAAAAAAAAAAAAAAATCTGTTGTAAGTCAACTTTTTCTCTTCGCGTCGCACCCACGCGCGGGTGCTTTCTCTCTCAAATTAGTAGATCTAGGGTTTTCGCCATCTTTCGCCGTTTGGGGGTTGTCTCCGGCTCCGGCCTTGTGCCGTCGCCGTGAGATGGCCCTCTAGCTTCTCCTTTCCGTTTTCCCTTTAGGCTGGTCTCGGCGGTTATTAAAACGCCACAGGAGTGAGGTAGATCTCGATTCCGGCGACGGAAGCTCCTCCTTTCGTCCGATGCAGAAGAGGTCGCGACTCGAGCGGGAGAGGGCTTCACGGCAGAGCCTGGTTTGAAGACGCCGGACAACTCTCAGGGAAGCCTTCTCGCAGGCTCCACCGCTTGGATCGAAGGCCCCGACTGTGACGGAAGTCGGTGGAAGGAGGCAGCAGCTATCGCGAGTCCTGGTGAAGTCGGGGATTGTGGTACTGCCTGAGCCTACAGAGCCCATCACCGCCGTGCAAACGGTTTCACCGGACTGGATGAAGCGGATCTGCCTCAGGAGATCGGAAAGTCGCCAGATCTGGAAGAAGCGGGGCTAGATCTGATGGTGTTGGAGCGCTCCGTCAGGCTCCGACATCGGAGAGCCGGCTTGTCGGCGAACAAAGCATGCCGGAAAGCTTGTAGCGGGTTGGTTGAGTCGCCGGAATGGAATCGGAGTCGGGATCCGAAAGCTTTCTTCTCTAGGACTGTTCTTGGTGGTCTCCGCCGCAAAGCCGTGAGCTTTGCTTTCGCCGGTGCTGGTGCTACGGTTCGCTGCTCGCCGGTCATTCGCGAGGATCCGATCTGTTTTTTCCGGCGACGGCACTGATTTTTCGATTTCCTTTTTGTAACTGTGGTGGGTTTGTAACTGGGCCGAGGCCCACCCCTCTTTTGAGGGAGGCCCAGCATTTTTAAAATTTTAATATAAGGCCCTTTAACTAAAAAAAAAAAAAAAAAAAAAACCTAATTCTCACTTAAATTGATTGCAAAATTGTACTATACAATTATCAAACTGATTAGTGTTTAAAAATACCCTATAATATATACACTTGTCCTACATTTGTAAATAATATAAAACATTATTATATATTTATTATATTATATATATAAAAGGCTAAAAGGCAATTAGCAGCTTAAAAAATGATTATATATATTTACTATATATGTAATTTTTTTCCAATATATAAAACTGTAACTTTTGTTCACAAAAAAAAAAACTAATACAAGTTGGTCTATAACACCACAGAAAAAATTTGAAATTTGAAATTTTCTCTCAGGCGGCATTATCGAGGCTCCGTTTTGTGGCCTATTTTCCGACGCCGGTAGAGCTTTTGCTCGCCGGCGTCGGACTTTCTTCTCATCTATCGGCTTAACTCTTTTGCTCTCGTCTTCTACACTTCTTTTTGGATTATGTTCTCAATTTTTCGGCAGTCAACCGAGAGTGAAACTGTCAGATCTGGTGACCATCGCCATTGTTTCCGGTATTCTCCGGTGGACAAGTATCTCCGCTACCAACATCTTTCCACATGGCTCGGGTGCAGAATCGCTCTCGTTCTTAAACAGCAGGTTTTTTCAACCCCAATCCAACGCCATCTCTCTCCACCACTCTATGTTCTCGTCTCCACTCTGCCTCCGCCTCCCCGAATCTTCCGGTGCTTTCCCCCTCCCAAGACTCTTCCTCAACAGAGATGATGTCATTGTATCTCCATCTGTTCTGTTGAGATGTCGTAAGGCCACCGTTTTGAGTCACCTCAGCCTGGGTTGCCACATTGACGGCTCACCGCCGACTCACTGTCGGCTCTCATCTCCGTTTTTGACCTTTGAACCACCGAGATTTTCTCTCACATTCCACCGGTTGTCTCCGACACCGGTGAGATCCTCTGTCGACACTCCTCTGGTTGGACTTGTAGTTCCTTCCCACATTCCGCCGGTTGATGTAGTCGCCGGCGAGACCTTTCCCCTAAATCGAACCCTCGTCTCCTCTGTCAGCCGCCGACGCAAACCTGGTCTGACCGATCTAGGTCAAAAATCGCTCGGCTCTGGTCTGCAGAGATCAAACCTATTTTGGTTTGGGCCTGGTTATTTGTCAATTTGGAGGTCTGGCCCAGTTCGTTTAATGGGTTTTTTTTGTGATTGGCCCAACTGGATGTTGTTTTGGCCCACACTCATATGCCCACTAAGCAGCACTTCTCGACCCGAGTCATCAACGACGATTATCACAGACCTCTCCGATCTCCTTCATCGCCGCCAACGCTCTCATCCCCTCGGAGGGTCAGCTTTCTCAATGTTTCTGCTCAGTCACCATCTCCATTTCTGGTGAGATTGACCCGCGTTGATCTGTTAAAGCTCCGACTTTATCGACATATCTCTCCGACCACCCATCACCGCTTTTTCTCGTGTTTCACGGTGTGTAAACCCACCGTAGATCTTGCATCACCTTCAGCAAAGCCCAGATTCGCTCCCAAACACGACCAACGTTTGCCCCCAAAGTACCGGACTCCGGCGACGGCTTCATGTTCCGATCAAGCTGCCGCGGTGGTTCCCGGTCGGAAATCCCGACATGTACGGCGCCTACAATTGAAGAAAGGGAAAATTGAAAAAACCCTAATTGTTCAATTGGGCTTCTCTCATGGAATGGGATTCTCAAAATTTAGTCCACTAAGACATCTATCTCCTTACTGGGCCAGACCAAATTTTGAGTTTTTGAGCCCCAACTCAATCCCTTTGGGCTTCTCTAGTATGAGTTTTATCCCTACCAATTCCTCCTTTTTGGAGAGACTCTTTGTAACAATTTCCACTAGTACACTAGAGAGACTCTCTGTAACAATTTCCTCCCTATTGGCGCTTCCTGGGATTTCCTCCTCTAAGGAGAGACATTTTTTAAAAGATATCCCTCTCTTATATAGTTTGGGTTTATCTGGTTTGGGCTTTATCCCTACCAATTCCTCCTATTTGGAGAGACCTTTGTCTGGTTTGGGCTTTATCCCTACCGATTCCTCCTATTTGGAGAGACCTTTCTCGGGTTTTGACTTTATCCCTACCAATTCCTCCTATTTGGAGAGACTTTTCTCGAGTTTGAGATTTATTCCTACCAATTCCTCCTATTCGGAGAGACCGTTTTGGACAATCTCCTCTAGTAAAATAGAGAAATTTGTTGCTTCCTCCCTATGGGAGAGACTTAAGCTTCTCTTTTTCTCCTATATGGAGAGGCTTAGTGCATTATCTTCCTCCCTATGGGCGAGATCTTTACTAAACCCTTTCTCACGCATGGAGAGTTTGAACAAGCTTACTATATATCTTCTCTAGGCTCTCTTCGGGTCTCCATTTTTTTGAATTTCGTCTCCGGCTCTTCGACGTGTGTATCACCCTTCGCTTGTGGATCGCGAGAGTTTCCTCTCGTCCTTCTTGTGACTTCCCTTTTCAGGGACTGAATGCTCCGGCATTTCAGGTACAAGTTGGTTTCATCAAAATCATTCGAAGACTCAAGATCTTCGTAAGGCAATGTTTACTTGAATGGCGGCCTCGATGCACTCGGCCTACCCACTATCTCTTCGAGCGACCTCCCGTAGCGGACGAACTCAAGTTATCAAGAGCTTTTAGCTCCCTTCCACCCTCTTTTGAAGCGACTTTTATTATCTGGAGGGCTTCTAGCCTCCTCCTGCTATCCTTTTATTTTTGTTGTTATCGTTTTTGTAGATTTATCTTTTTCACTCATGTAAGTGTGTTGGTGCCGGATTGGCCCTTTTTTCGGAGGTGTCCCAGCCGATAACTTAATATAATGGGTTTCTGTGAAAAAAAAAAAAAAAAAANATAAAACTGTAACTTTTTGAATAGATGTTCTGATCGATAATTTATGATTATTATATTTAGCATATGTTTTCTATATGTTAAAAACAATTTTTTCATTGCTAGAATATAGTTGTGTATGGAAGTATAAGTATATGCTAATCTACGCTACATATGCACATATTTGCGTGTGTGTATATATATATACGTACATGTATCACTTGTCTCTCTCCTATTGGTCAAGAAAACAGAGAGAAGCGGTTATATTTAGCCTTTGCTAAGATATTTATTTAGATCAAAATCCTACTTTTGAGCGGTCGTCTTATCTTTATTCTCCATCTCAAAGTACCACTTTTCATGGCTTCTGTTCCGGTGAAGCCACTACCTCTTCTTCGCCGAAACCTCACTTCGACGGCGGCTTCGAACTCCAAGCCAATGCTGGCCATCGGTTTGAGCCAGCATTTTCTCGGGATCAATGAATCCTTGAGGCAAATGAAGATTCTGGCGTCTTTAAGCCACCGCCGGAGAGTAAACACGGTGGTGGCGTCGGCGGGAAACTTGATGTCGCCGTCGTGGGATTCGTGGAAGCCAGATAAAACGGCGGCGGCTACGGCTCTGTTGCTGAGTGACGTCATTTGGCCTGCAGCGGGTTAGTTATTAAACAAAAATACTATAGTATATACTAATTACCCACTCATATAAGATCACAAATTTTTTTTGTGTGTGTCAAATGTTTTGAGATCATGATTCTTTTTACTAATGTTTTCTCGATCTTCAAAAATTTGATGCACCTTGGTTATCTCAATCAGAAGAACTACAAGTGGCGATTAGGGTATGAAAGTTAAAAACAAAGAAAAAATGAGAGAAGAGTTGCACACAAATAATTAAAAATTAGAGAATTAATGGACAATATTAATTTCTGACTGACTAAAAGATGAGGAGAGACAAAATATGGAGAGAGAGAAAGAGATAGAATGTGTCTCTTCCTAATGGCCAAATGGTCATTTTATGTGAACCTACCGTTCAAGTTTGACCAAATTATCGAATTTAACTTGAAATAGTATTTGACTACAAAAGGTATGGTTTTTCAGGATAATTGTGAAGAATTTAGTGTAAGAAATCTAAATAATTGCCAAAAAAAAATTACCTGGAAAAATCTGGCAAATATTTTTATGACATTGAACATATCGAAAGCTAAGTAATCGTTAGTTAGAGTAAATATTTGAATCCTGGCATGTGGTATTTGATTATGTTTGTAATGTGAATACCGTAGTGATGGGAAATATACATGTAGTCAAACTAATGTTTTTCTTGAGAATCTTAGTTTGTGTTTAGTCAAATCCTATGCTGACAGAGGGGAGCTTATATTATTATTCAAGGGTTATAGCTGACTTCTTCCAATAAATATGAAATCATATTCGTATGTGTGTCAGCTATATATATAATTACTACTAAACTACACATCTATATATGGTTTGAACTTGATCTGAATTTCAAAGGGAATCGAATACAAAATTATATAAACCCCTCATTTTCAATTCCTTTTATAACATTACGGTTTAAAATGAATCACTTTTTGGGGTATAGTTTGGTACCTTTCGTCGATTAATCCAATGTTTATTAAACGTATAGAATTCTATATACTCACACAATTTGCGAAGGGAAATTCTGCAAAAGATATATGTTATATTCGTAAAGGTTATTCATAAAATTTTTGTTAGACCCTTAGAAAAATGTGAGTTGTGATAATACTGATAGATAATACAATTTATTTTGGTATCTTGATTAATCTTGTTTGTGTGAAATAGGAGCGTTTGCGGCGATGGCGATAATGGGAAGATTGGATCAAATGCTATCTCCAAAAGGGATATCAATGTCAGTTGCACCACTTGGTGCCGTCTCCGCCATTCTTTTCATCACTCCTTCTGCTCCTGCTGCTAGGGTAAATCGTTAACCTTAAACGTAAACGCTTTTTTTTTATATCGGTCTAGTATAGATGCGGTTGATCAGGCAAACGCTTTTTGTCTTTTCCATGAGATATAAAACGCAAATACCAAAAGTGAGTTGTTAGCAAAATCAGTCTTCACAATTCTCAACTTTTTATTATGTCTGGTCCTTTTTCAACCATAGTTTTGTAGTTTAGTGATAGACGACCAATGTAGAGGATACAATTCTGATGCCTACATCATATAATCTTTGATCAATGCAAATCCAACCATCCAAACACGCAATGACAAGTTAATCTATTGGATTTTGATAAGTCTAGATATTTGTGTTAGCGGATCAAATTAGCCAGTCTTTGTTTTCTAAATAAAAAGTAATGATGTCATTTTAGAGGTGAGGTTGATCAGATTTGAATATCAGTTGACTCATTAGAAGGTATTGTCGTGGTCTTGAATTATTAAATCATAAACCTGAACTTCATAATCTTTTCAATGTGGTATACAAATCAGATCTTACCAATATATGTATTAAGAAAGTATTATATTAAAAACAGATGATTTTTGTACAACACATATTAAACAAGCAAACTCTGATTGGTATCAAACAAAACAAAACAAAAACCCTACCAAGGTACGCTGAAAATAACATTCAGCTGCATTTGTTATTGACATATACATAAGTTAAACTTCAAATTTTAATATTGTAATATATATTTTGTGTTTGATTTAGTTAGTTAGTTGGTGGTGGCAGTGGCGGATCTACAGTGTTATGGGGTGGGGCACGTGCCCCAGGCTCTTTTTTAATAATTCTCTATTGATAGATGCTCAAAGAAGTGTTTTAGCTCATTTGGTATTTTGATATACCATGTAATATTATTGGTGTAGTGTTCGATGCTTCTATTCAATTTTTGTTTGCTTTATTGTCTTTTTTAACTATATTTTTATTTCATTGCCACGGGCCACGTCTGTTTTTATTGTCTTTCTACATTTTTTATTTTTATTTATCAGTAGCTGCAGTTATATTTTTCATTTCATTTTAATTTTTAACAAATTTTAACATGTTTTTAATTGTAAAAAATTAATACCTACATTTTAATTAATTTTACTAGTAAATTAGTAAAGAGTATGTTGTAGTTTATTTAATATTTAGAGTTAAATTTGTGTAATATTTTTAAATATGTAAATTTAGATAAGATATATTTAAGATTTTAAACTTTAAAATTATTAAATGTGAAAAAATATATTATTTTTATTTTTCTTATGTAAATTTAATATTATTAATTATATATAAGCTTTACGATATCATCTTTCTTTAAGACCATAGCTTGAATCTTGTCTTCAATCTTCTTAAACTTCATCTTCAATTTCTCAGGATCTTTCTTATCTTCAGGGTTCTTCTCTTTCTTCGCCTTCTTATCTTTCTTCTTGCTCTTCTTTTCTTGATCTTCTCCTTCTTCTCCTCCGCCATTTTTATCGTCCTCGTGCTTATCCTTTTTATCCTTCTTATCTTTATCCTTCTTCTTCTTCTTCTTCTCTGTTTTCTCAGCCTTGTTGTGTTCCTCTTCTTTACTATCACCATGGTTCTTCACTTTCTCTTCTGTTTCTCCCATTAATTATTCTTTTATGAGATTTGGGTTTGGTTTTGTTTTTCTTAGATAGTGCTTAAATCTAAAAAAGTTTCTTGCATATCCTTGTGGAATCAACTGTAAAATCGGGCTTATCATGGACTTCCAACTCAAAACCAATTGGCAATGAGTGGATTGACCCTAACCCTTTATATATTAGTAAGTCCCTTCACATCTTTCCAATGTGGGATCTTTCTCCACACGCCCCCTCGAGATAATGGCTCTTCTGGCCATTAATCTCGACAGAATCCATCACGCTCCCTCGAGATAATGCTCTCTTTTAGCTATCTCGACAATTTTGCCTTCCTTTGGGCTAATAGGGGTGATCGGGCCACTATCTGGGCCGGATTAATGGGTCAGCGTGTGTATGCTCTGATACCATGTAAAATCGGGCTTATCATGGGCTTCCAACTCAAAACCAATTGACAATGAGTGGATTGACCCTAACCCTTTATATATTAGTAAGTCCCTTCACATCTTTCCAATGTGGGATCTTTCTCCACACGCCCCCTCGAGATAATGGCTCTTCTGGCCATTAATCTCGACAGAATCCATCACGCTCCCTCGAGATAATGCTCTCTTTTAGCTATCTCGACAATTTTGCCTTCCTTTGGGCTAATAGGGGTGATCGGGCCACTATCTGGGCCGGATTAATGGGTCAGCGTGTGTATGCTCTGATACCATGTAAAATCGGGCTTATCATGGGCTTCCAACTCAAAACCAATTGACAATGAGTGGATTGACCCTAACCCTTTATATATTAGTAAGTCCCTTCACATCTTTCCAATGTTGGGATCTTTCTCCACACGCCCCCTCGAGATAATGGCTCTTCTGGCCATTAATCTCGACAGAATCCATCATCAACCATTAACCTTTTATTACTAAGGATCTTCAGCTAATTTTAGACATAAAATGATCACATCCGTTGATATTTACTTCTATAACGAGAAATCGAGAATTATGGGGTTTCGTATGTTGCTTCCAACTTTTCCTATCTTTAGAATTATAGTTTTGTGGAATGATCAATGTTTTAAGCTCATTCATTGAATCCCTAAGTAATTTGTTTTCATTGATTTTTAAGATTATCACTTGAATATTTTAAAATTTATGCAGCGATCAATAAAAGCATATGCTTTAAGGGCGTGAATGGAGACGGCGGATTTCACAAGTGTGGGACGTTTTTAGTGGGACCCATTGATATGTTACCAATCAACAAAATATGAGAAGTGCGGGACGTCTTTAGGCTATGAATGGTAACATGAACCGCACCCAAAACCGCACCGCAACAGTGCTGTAACAGTGTCAAAATCTCTGCATATACATATGTATCTATATATTTTCGTTACTATTTGAACCGCACCGCACTTCTCCCGCACCGCAAAACGCAGTCACCATTCAGACCCTTAAATAGGATTGTGAGTGCGGTCCAATTTTGTTCGTAAAAATTGTGGTTGACCCGCTACAGTAAATACACATCTCATTGCGTTATTTGGTGTCTACAGTCAGTTTGTTTTATTTATCTGTCATATTTTTTTTTCAAATATATGATATAATAATATGTATTTGTATCACCATATTTACTTAAATTATGTTTAAATACTTAAAATATTTATAAAAAACCACATATATTTCAATAATTAGTTTATACATTTTAATAAACAACTATACATAATATTAACACAAATTTATATTTCCTTTTCTCAAAATATTTTTTTTACACATTTAAAGGTTTCTTTTTAAAATAATTCTTTTAACTTATTTTATATGTAAAATTATATTTTTATTTAATAACAAATAAATTTTATAAACTTAAAGTATTTGATAATAGTTTTTTATTGTGTATATTTATTTTTAATTATTGAACTCTTTAATTGGTGGAAGCCCCCTTGGCCCAGTGGTTGACCAAGGGTTCATTAATGCTTCTACACCAAGAGGTCTGGGGTTCGAGTCCCAGAAATTGCGAATTTATTAACAATTATGCAGATATATGGAGGCAAGTCTACATGAGATCTCCAGTGATGCGTAATTAGAGCCGTTCGCCGTGATTCTACGTACAGACAGAAGAAAGCGTCAACATGGAGAAGGAGAAGGAAGTATGGTCTGTCGTGAATCTAATAGGGTCAGAAGAAATTGCACATGGTAAAATCGTCTATGTAACAGTTCTCATAATTTGTAATAAAGTAGTTAATAAATTCAGATGACAAAAAAAAAGAACTCTTTAATTAATTTACAATAAATAAATATATGTTATTTATATTTATTAACACAAAAAATAATAATTAATTATTAATTTAT
>OVAQ01003383.1:0-10064 GCA_900406345.1 Erysimum cheiri
ATATATATATATATATATATATATATATATATATCTAAAAAGGAGGAAAGTTGGATGACATAATGTAGCTATGCAAGTCATAATATTGATTTGAAGTCATCATCCATATCTTTGCACGTGTCTCACAGTTACTCGCACTCATCCAAATCTCTATTTCTTTTAAGATTCTAGCCGTACTACTACTACACACAACTTGTCTCATATCATGTTTTTTAACGGGGACTTTAAAGGATAGTGTTATTTAATTGATTTTGGTTTCGGTGAAAAAAAAAGAAACTTCTTTTGGATCATTTTCCCTTCTTTCGTCAAATAATTTTCCATTTATACTTGCAAATTTTTTGTTGTCCCTAGGTAGTTATAAGTTTTGGTTTTTTGGTACTGTTTATAAAAGTAATTAGGCCGATAAAAATTGGATTAAGTGGAAGAAGAAGATTAAGATTACATAGGCCCATGGAATAAGAGCAAAGAAGAGAGTGTTTACATGTGCCATGTGCCAAACACAAAGGCATGCCTTGTTTCTTTAAAAGAGCAGAATTTTGCAAAAATACAGATTTGAGAATTATGTGGAGAAACAAGAACACTAACAATGAGATTTGGGAAGAGTTATGGCAAATAAACAAAGATCTCTCCCTATGTAAATAATAATCATAAGAGGTGGTGAAGAAAAAGAAAAAAAAAAAAAAAAAGGGGGNGGAGGAGAAAAAGACAAAACACAGGAGAAGAAGATCAATCATGTGTTGCTTTTCTTTGTGACTCAGACAGTGTAGTGACTAGGAGTTTCAATGTCCAAGCCCTTTAGCTTCACTACTGATTCCACATGTCCCTTGAGTGTGTGCAGCTCCCTAAGTCTGTTTAAGATATAAACCATTTAATTAGTGTTCAGCTCCGATCAAAGAATCGGTAATATTTATCATTGTGATCAGTTTATTTACCTAGCGATCTCAGCTCTTCTCTTGGCTTGCTCTGCGATCTCAGACAATTCTGAGAAAGTTCCTTTCTCAGGGAAGATGTTAACAGCTTCTTTTGGCTGCAAACCGTGAAGTGTCCTTTGAGCAAGTGCCCATTGAGCCTCTCTCTCTTCTTTTCCGTAATCTTTCTTCATCGTGAAAGCCGTCTTGTTCTCAAATAAGTTGAGCCACGCCTTTCCACTCAAGATGTATCGAATGGCAAACTTGAAAACGTCCTGTGGGAAGTATGTTACAATACTGTATAGCCAGATCACACCGGCCCATCCCCATCCAATACCCCTAATCTTTGCAAATTCCCAGTTGGCATAAACCGCAATCAAAGTCGCAATCTGCATTGGCAAGAAGGAATGGATTCAAAGAGTGTTTCTTTGAGAACCTTTTTAATCAAAAAGAAATCCCTTAAAATGTGGATTCTGATGATCTTATTCTTACCAGTTGTGCAATGAGGAAAGCAATCATCAGTAATGCTCCAGGACGTTCAACAAATGACCAACTTCTTGATCTTGTGACGAAGATCAGAGCTTGACTAATGATACTAACTTGTAGGTACACAGCACCCATTAGCTCGTGGTTATTGTCCCTAATGGACCTCACACCAAATGTGTCCTGTGAATCCAAAGTAAAATGTTACATTAAAACTCTGAACAATAGTCAAGAGGAGATATAATCACAACTACCTAAGAAAATACTTATTGAAAGAGAGATATGTATGTACCGAGAAAAAGTCAGTCTTGTGCGCCGCCCAGAAGAAAATGACGGTCATGATGGCCTGGTAGCCTCCAAGAACGACTCCAGTGGCAAAAATTTCTTTAAGTTTCCAGCTATCAGGTGTGGGAGATGGCTTAACTCTGTCCTTTGAGATGGTCATGATGGTACCTATAAGATTAAGATAGATATTAGTAAGCTTTTTACAAAAAAAAAGTAACAGATTGTGAAGTTTTATACAAAAGGAAAGGCATTGCTCACCATCGTTAAGAATGGCAATAATCAGAACCATGAAGGCTGAGAAGTCAAATTCCCATATCAAAGCAATAAGCATGAAACCAAACTGCAAAAAAGTTAAAACGCAATATGATCAGCAAACTATTAAATCAAGATATAAAACCAACAAGTCACAGAACTCTAAACGGAGTTATTTGCATACCACAATACGGATGGTGATTGAAACTGCATAAATCTGTAACAAGATAGAAACAATAGAACAGAGTAATTAGTTTTAATTGTAAGCAAGAGTGGTTCAAATAAATTAAAGAATGGAAAGATAGGAGAAGACGCACGGTATAGTTCTTCATTCTCTGGAAAATAGCTCTGCTGGTGAGAACTGCACTGATAATAACGCTGAGTCCAGGCTCAGTGAGAACGATATCTGAAGCACCTCGAGCAGCATCTGTAGCATCAGCCACAGCAATACCGATATCTGCAACCTTCAAAGCAGGAGCATCATTGACACCATCACCAGTCATTCCAACAATATGCTTCCTCTCCTGCAACTTTTTCACAATTTCGTATTTGTGCTCTGCGATAAAAAAACAAAGAAGCTTAGATAACCACCTTTGCAATGAACATATAGTGAGGTTTAAGATCCAAAACAATAAATAAGCAAACCTGGGAAGACTCCGGCAAATCCATCAGCCTTTTCGATCAACTCCTCAACAGGGATGGATGCAAGGTTTGCGTCTTTGTGTGTACCAAGAAGAGCAGAAGATGGATACATGTTTGTTCCCATTCCAAGTCTACGACCAGTTTCCTTACCAATAGCAAGTTGGTCACCTGGCCACATACGTCGTCCAAGAGAATGTTAGGGAGAGAATGCAAAAGGTGTAGAGTTAGCAACACAAGATCAATGGGTGAACAAATTTTACCAGTGATCATCTTGACATTAACACCGAGATTCAAAGCCCGTCGAATGGTTTCAGCACTGTCATGTCTTGGGGGATCAAAAAGTGGCAACAAGCCAACAAATTCCCATGGTGCACCTGGGCTTTCCTTTGTTTTCTCTGGAACCACCTAAGGAAAGGGAATAAGAACACAGAAAATTCAACATTTGTTTCCAGGCAGAAAAGAAAAACAAGAAGAAGACTGAAATTATAAGTATCAATGGCAAACAAGTACCTGGCGGGCAACAGCCAACGACCTAAGACCACGCTCGGCATACTTGTCAATAATGGAGAGCACCCTCTTGCTAAGGTCATTACTGGCTTTGGCAAGTTCAAGGATCTGTTTTGGGAGAATCAAATTAGTATAAAGAGGAAAGGAACAAACAAACAAACAAAAAAGACATTTGCTGGTAAGGTTGAAGATACACCACCTGCTCAGGAGCACCTTTACTGACTCTGTGCCAGTTACCACTGCCGTCGATGTAAGTCAAAGCAGTTCTCTTATCCACAGGGTTGAATGGAAGGAAGTGAACCTCCCTGATTCCAGCTCGAGCCTGTAAAAATCCCAATCAAACATAAGAACTTGTTTCTTGGACGCATAGTGAGACTACAAATGTGATTCGAAACGGAAAGGGTTATACCTCCTTTGGATCAGCAAGCATCCCAACCATGGCTGCATCAATGGCATCCTGGTTCTCAACCCTGGAAGCCATAGCTGCAAACAATAGGACTTGGTCTTTCTCCACACCCTTGCAGAAAACCTCAACCAAGTTTTTGTCCACACTCAGTTTATTAAGAGTTAGTGTCCCGGTTTTGTCACTGCACAGGACATCCATTCCTGCCATTTCTTCAATGGCAGTCATACGCTTGGTGATGGCACCTTGCTGAGACAACCTGTGAGACCCAATAGCCATGGTCACAGACAAGACCGTGGGCATAGCAATGGGGATACCACCGATCAATAGGACCAAAAGGTTATCAATTCCATCTCTGTACTTTCGGCGTTGAATCGGGTACATGACGATGATCTCAATCACCATACCGATAGCAATGGAACAGATACAGAAGTTCCCAATGGATGTAAGAACCTTCTGGAAATGTCCAACTTGGTTGGTGCTGTCCACAAGGTGAGCAGCTTTACCAAAGAAAGTGTGAACTCCTGTGGCAATAACAACCGCCTCGATTTCTCCTTGCTTGCAGGTTGAACCAGAGAAAACTTCTTGACCAGGGTGCTTGGTTACAGGAAGGGACTCTCCAGTTAGAGCAGATTGGTCAACCTTTAAAGGATCACCTTCAAGAAGACGGGCATCAGCAGGGATAATGTCTCCTAGTTTAATGCTAACAATATCTCCTGGGACAAGAATAGCAGCTTCTTGTTCACTCCATTTTCCATCCCTAAGAACCTGAAACAGAGAATCATCACAACAAGAACCCAAAACATTAGCTCTAGAGAAATCTCGGTAAGTTCTGTACAACAGCTTCACAGTATATGTCTCAAAGCATAGTCTTATTATCATAATTTACCTTGGTTTTAGGAGCAAGACCAGCCATAAGAGCAGCAGCAGCATTACCGGCATTGTTTTCTTCGATAAAACTGATGGTAGAGTTGATAACAAGCAGACAGATAATACCGACAAAATCCTGCCAATCCGGAGGCCTACCATCACCGTTGGCCAAAGCAATGGCCATGATTGCAGCCATTTCCATGACCCATGAAAGAGGATTCCACATAAACCCCAAAAACTTAAGAACTTTGCTTTCCTGTCAATTGTGAAAAGCACCAGATATTCAGTAACGAACAAAAAAAGAAACCAACTAACTTCTTTATCTGAAAGCAACAAAGGCAAATTCAGACCTTTTTCTCTTCGAGCTTGTTGGGGCCAAAGATCTGAATCCTGTCTTCCCCTTCCTGCGTCGTCAATCCTTCCCTTGAACATTTTAGCTGCTGGAAAACTTCCTCAATCGGAATCTTTTCCTGAAAAATCAAAGCAATTCAATCAGATAACCAATTCAAAAGTAAATCAAACCATTCAAATACACAAAACTAGTTCAAGATCTTCAAAAAGAGAAACCTTTTGTTAGGTAAAAACAAACAACTTTGATGATTTTGTAATCCTAGATAGTCAGATAGATTTATTCAGTTCATAAGAGTTATTTAAAGGATGATCCCATAGTTTATAACTTAAGTCGTTGACTAGTTCGGTAACAGTTAAAATTTGGCGGGGAAAATTTGCGGAGGCGAAGGTGGGGGACCGCCACCACCGACCAACGAGATTTCGACGTTTAACACACGCGCCGTGAGATTCCCCTCACTTTCCGGCGTAAAAATCGAGACTTGGTCGCGTAAATACAGCCCGAGAATTGTTAAAGTTGCAATTTTTTATAATAATTTATTGCCCCAAGAAAATCACAAAGTTACGTCTGCACAAAAGATGTGTTCTTTTTTTCGTTGTTGTTGGTTGCTAAAAAGACAGAGAAGTTAAACGTACCACGGAAAGGTACATCACAAAAAAAAAAAAAAACTCAACTTCTTGTTTAATAGATCGATTAAAATCATACTAATTGTTTTCTAAATAACACCTAATTATTTCTTACTATTTCGTTTGTCCTAACCCAAGAAATTATAATACTATTATAGTAGAGATTGATTTTTTTTTTTTTTTTTTTTTTTTTTAAATAAAAATACTAGTATTGAACAAGTAGATTGGACTTTAATTGAGACGTACAAATAGATAGCTCCACCAGTGAAAAGAGACTCTATTTCTTATCTTTTTTGTTTTTGTTTGGTATCATCTCACATGCGTAGATCTATACACTTTTCTTATGAACATACTCCACATGTAAACTAAACCCAGAAACAACATTTTTTAAAAAACCAATTTTAGTTTAAAAAGCTCTAGTTACGTCCGAGTCTTTCTAACTGATTTCCCAGATTTCATATCAATCAAAAAATCTTAAATGAGGATTTTCAGGGGCAATATCTCCAACAAAATGACTTTTTCAGCTTTAAAAATTTAATGGAAAATGAGAGTAACGAAACCAAATTCAGAGTAAATCATAACCAAGGTAAAGTGGCCGCTAAATGTACAGATCTATTCTCATTCAAGCAAATCATCGAACAGTTTAAGGGAATAAGAAACAGAGACAGAGATGAAAAAATGGTATACCAGATCAACAGTCTCGTTCTTGATATCCTCGAGACTCGACATCTCTCACCACTCCTTCACTGAACAAAAAAAACCCTCCAACGGACGGCAGGAGAAGTAGTACTCAGAAACGACAGCTTTGTCCGCCGTTTCACTCGATCATACGTATTCCGGCGAAAGAGAGAAAGAGCAGGAGAGAGGACGAGAGAGATTAGGTGATGTCTGTTGCAGAGTCGATACGACTCCTCTTTTTATAACCAATTAAAAACGACGAGTTTCTCCGCCGTTTAGCTTCTTCTTTTCGTGGGTCCTATCAACAACTAGTCTCCTTTTGTTTTTTTAATTAGTATTTTTGCTGCCTCTTCTTAAGTTTTTAACCCTTTGACCGTTGATTATTTTTATTATTGGCTTCTCCATCATGAACCAGAATCAAAATGTTAATTATCTCTAGGTCCCTCCCTAGTTATGGAGAACCAAAATTTGTCCACCGTTATATTTGTTTTGTTTTATGTAGTTTGAGACTTTTATGTTTTACTATAGTTTTTGAAAAAAAGGACCCTAATTAAGAAGTAAGTAGTAGCTTATAAGGGATATTAATTTTGCAATATCTCTTTTCTAATTTACAATATCTCTTTTCTTGTGAATCATTATATCAGGAAAGAAATATTTGGTGGAGGTGTACACTGCTTGGATTTTTAATTTAATTGACAAAGCAACATACTACTTGCTGCTTCACCCTGTCCTCTTCTTCATTTTTTTATGCCACCTAGCTATTAGGTTATTTATTTTATTAAAGATATTTCATTTCTGAACATTTCAACTATTAAAAGTATTTTTTTTGTCAACAAAATCGTTTTATAAATGGTTTAGGTCCGTTTAGACCCAAAAAAAAAAAATGGTTTAGGTCCGTATGTTCTAAATTGGTTTTCCTTTAAGAGAAAAAATGGGTTACTTCGTTTTTGTTTTCATTTTTTCTCTCTCTACCATATAACATACTAAAGACTAAAATTCTCGAAAGCAAACACTTTGAATCTTGAAATTTTGACAGAAATACTTCTAACAAAAACTATACACCTTGATGAAGCAGGTGATCTAATAATTATTTTAGCAGGTAAGAAAACTAGTTTGTTTACTATTTTACATTTATCATGTTCGTGTGGATGGTAATTAGTTACGGCGTACAACACAACAGAACATGGTACTCAATATGTCGGATTCTGCATTGACTCGGAATCAACTTGGATGGGTTTTATTGAGATTTTTGGAATAATTTAATTTTATAGTTATTTGTGGCCTTAATAACGGTGATAATGAAAATATTGGCCCTTCCAAGGTGCCTCATGGCAAGGTCAGCAATGGGAACGATGTCACATGTTAATAATTGAACATATACCATAGTGTTAATTAAATTGTTCCCTGTGAAAATATATATACTGGGAAATTGACTTTTGATTGTGATGGGTCCCTCAATAATAGAAGTTCGTCATTTGCAACTCCTTTACGTTTTAACTTCTTTTTCTTTCAGGATTCATATTCCTTTTTTTTTTGTCAAAGGATTAATGTTATAAGTCTAAGAAACGTTTGTAAAATAAGTAAGAGAATAGACACTAGCTAGGAACCAAGATAAAAATCATTAATTTACAGTTTTACCATAATATTGTTTTGCCAACTTTGCTAGAAAATCTGGTTGTCTAACAAAGAAGTAAGTAAATTAGTTTCGCATATGAATTGGACCTTAAATTATTTGCAATTTTTTAATACAAAATATAATATATTATCGTCTAGTTGACTTAAATAATGGCTCATACAATATATTTTAAAACTTAACATTTCATAAAAAAAGAAACATACATTATTTTTATTATGCACACTATACAACATATATATACAGTTATATTCTTAAGAAAATCTGAATAGCCAGATATCACATACTTACTTCTACTAGTCCTAAATAATAACGGAGTTTTACAGTCGCATAAGTACATGAAGATTGAAAACCCATTTTGTTGACCTCTTTAAAACGAATTTGCATTCATTTTTTGTCAAAAGTTGCCCTTTCATCCAAGTTAAAAGTCTTCATTTTGACTTGGTATATTCTCCTCTTCGATATGTCTTCGACTATTTACAATCTGCATTGAAAACTAATTATTTTGTATATATGCTAGACGCTAGAGCTTGACTTCCTTATATATTAGATGTTTACTTATATAATATTAAATATGGATCTCTATTATGTAAACAACGTGTATAGCCGATTATTTGTCTAATTGCAGAACCTCGCTAGATAATCTTTAAATCCTGATTAACCTCATCAAATCATGGAACCCATATTATAGGGTGGTGATAATTCCAAACAAAAAATTAATAAGTAATTACTGCGAAAATTAATTATCCAAATGATCATCTAGCGTGGACTATGAGCTTGCAATCACGCTTGTCATTAGATCATTGATCTTAATTGTAGTCTACAAAATCAACATAAAACGTTGTATTTTATAATTTCATTACTGTAAATCTTTTTTTTTGTCAACATTACTGTAAATATAATATCCTTTCAAAAAACATCTTTATAGTTAATGTTGCCGTTTCGTATTTTAAAATTTATTAATTTATATAGGTTTCAGTTAAGTCAAATTTTAGTACTAAAATGATTCATACATTTTATGATACAATTTTTTTTAGATTTTTCACAGTTTTATAGTAATGCTAAATAAAACGTAAAATTCCTTAAAAAATACAATATATATATTGTATATATATATATATATATATAATTAGTTGGTTGATAAAAGTTCAGATCACTTAGTCCTAACTATTAAGAAAAAAACTTTGCATTTGACCGTTTGCTATTAGTTATATATAAAATTTGTGAATTCTCAGGGATCACCATCATGAAGGCGATGTTAAAACTGTTTTGTGGTATTTATGTATTATATACGTCGCGATTTCATAAAAATAGTCTTCTATAAAAAGGAAACAAATATAGCACACAAGTTTTGACGTATTTATTATTAGGAGTAATAATTTTATTAGTGCGTACGGTCATAAAGAAGATATATATCGGTTTCATACTTTCATCAATGGTTTGACATTTAGTTTTTCTTTTGTCTTTTTATCTTGAAGTAATGATTTTATAAACAATGATGTAATATGCTTAATTTGATATGTATATTATAAGAGTAAGCCACGATATAAGAAAATCTGCACTAACTTTTTTTCATTACTTTGAGATTGGATCGAATATGTGTACTTGAACTTTTGTAATGATAATAATGTTTTAAGGAATTTGTATAGGAACTTTTCCAAAAGATCATTTCAAATACAGTATCTGTAAACAGTCCAACAAATCCAGATATATCTGTTTACTTTTAATTTTTTCGAAAGTAAACATATTTAGACGTACCCAGAAAATCCTGCACCATGTACGGCCTCACATGCCGTCCTACGACGCGAGACAAGCAAAAAGGTTAGTTACTTGTTCCCTTCTTATTTATTTTTTATCTTGTCTTCTTTCTTTATTTTCTAATACATCTGCTCAGGAAAAAGAACGTGAAATTTTTCAATAAAGCCAATATCTTGAATCAAGAAATTCCAAAACAGTTATACATTTGTTTATGAAGTTTTTATACAGATTACATTTATTTCTCTGAGACCGCGTTGGTCAAGTGACATGAGTATTTACTCAAAGACATTCCTTAAATTTAAAGTCACTGAATTAAAATACATTTATTTCCCTTCGCACTTGATTTCTCTATTGTTAGTACTTGTTATTTTTCGTATGGAATCAAATAACAAAATACAGTATAATTCTTTGGATAATTTATGGCATATTTAACTTGGACCCAACATTTCTAGCCGTTACATGCAACAAAGTAAATATTATTTATTATATATGTTTGGGATCAATGCAAACAATAACTTTCTTAGAAACCGTACTTTTCTACAAAATAAGTTTACATGAATTTGTGCGTAAAGTGTTAGTCATTGCATATGCTAACTACAGGCAAAAAAAAAATTATGTTAATTGTATTTTTAACTAGGATCTAACCCGCGGCCGCCGCGGGACGATATTT
>OVAQ01003385.1:0-10062 GCA_900406345.1 Erysimum cheiri
TATTTAAATAATTACTAAATAAAGAGAAAATTTAAATTAGAAAATTTATAAATATTTTAAATAATATCTAATTTTGTTTTTTATACAGGTTATAAAATTTTAGTTATAAACCCGCATTCGCGGGTCCTAATTTTTTGTTTTTTACATGGGTTATAAATTTTTTATTTTAAACCCGCGTATACGCGGGTCCTTATCTAGTATATTGATAATTCTGCAGAATTGTGTATATTTACAGTGGGTGAAATATCTAAACTGACTAGTTGATTAATAAATAAATAAATTATTTTATATTAAAAAAAAAAATTCAAATTGTTTCTTTGGATATGTCAGAAGACTCGGAACAGAACTTGCTCAGAAAGGCTGAAAAATGAAAATCTGACAACTAATATTTGTTGGCCCAAGCCATATTTAAGAGGCCCATTTGTAACCCATCAAATGATCTGTCTTTTTTTTTTTTTGTTTCCTACAATCTTTCTTCCTCTCTCTTCTCCACTGAGGAGAAATATTTTTATCGTCCGCGAATCTCTAGTGTTCTTCTCATACTTGCAGATTCCTCCGAATTGTTCCTTCACAGGTTTGTTTCTTGATTCGTTAAGAGTGTTTATTTTCTATATTTTAGGGCTTTAATTGATTCATCGATTTCGATCGTTTGGTTTGAATAGAAACCAAGGAGAAGACGATTCCAACTTGTTTCCATTACTCTTTTAAGTTGTCTGCAAAACAATTTACGTATATAATGTGTTTCTCTTACATATAATCTCGAAATTGATGGCGATTCATAGGGCCATGAATCTATAATCGTCCCTCTCATGTTTTAGGGTTTTAACGGATAAGCTTTAGTCTTGATGTGAATTTTGCATCAAATTAGGAAACTTAATGTGTGAAATTTGTTGTGATTAGGTTCATATGTGTTATATAGTTAGCTTTAATCTTGATTGCTAATTTGCATCAAAGTTGGAATTTTTCATTGAATCCAGTTAAGATCTTATCTTATTTGCATCAGCTTAATGTGTGAATTTGTTGTTATTAGGTGCCTATGTGTTATATAGTTTTTGGGATGTAACATTACTTTTGTTATTTTTCTCAAATCTCAATGTAATAGTATTGGATAACTCTATTGGTATTTCTGTAGCAGATTCGTAACGCCTGGAAATATGGATAGTGGGAGAAGAGTGCATCCGGACTGTATAAATGCTTCGAATCCTTATCACGAGTGTGTCGAATATTGCTTTAAGAAAATCGCTGAAGCAAAGGCCAGATTGGAAAAGCAAAATACTGGTTTGTGTTCTTTTTCTATTATGTAATTTACCTGCGATTGATGTTTCTATCATCTGTGTTGATTTGTATGGTCTAAATTTTGATGCGTAGCAACAGCTGTTTGTGGTTTATTGTTTTATTTGCTAGGATTCATTTAGAGAGCTGCTAGTGAATTTGCACATTAAGTTTCTAGTGATGCTACGGTGTGACTTAATTTCGTCTTTGTGATTCATTCACTCTTTGAAGACACGGAGATAGACATGTTATTTGTCATTGCTATGTCCTGTCTGATGGAAGAATCGTGTAGTTCTGATAAGAAGCGAGTGTAAATGCCCATTCTGAGACTTGTTTTTCTTTTTTTATGTGCCAAAAGGATTAGCTGAAGCTGTTGGTGGGCGTGGCGGTAATCCTAATGCTAAAGTTCACGAGCAGGCAAGGGAGTCACTCGATGATAAAAGAATAGAGGAGGAAGAGGATAACCAAGAACCTGAAGTAGACGTGACCCAACTTACAGGGAGGAAGAAGAAGTTTTTTGAGTTGAAACTTAAGATGGTAAGTCTTTTTGTTCATTCGTTACTTCAAGTCTTTAAAACATCCAAAAGATCGTTTTATTAATGTAACTCTTCCATTTTTGCTCGCTTTTTTTAGAATGCAGCAAGAAATTCCAACCAGACAGATGTTGGGACTGAAAAGAAGAAAATGGAAGCACCAACAGAGACAAAAGGAATCTCAAAACAAAAATGGTTGGAGGAGAGGAAGAAAAAGATTGGGAAACTTCTTGATGCTAATGGTTTAGATATGACAAAGGCTTATATGCTCGATACGCAAGAAACAGCAGAAACAAAATACAAAAAGTGGGAAAAGGAACCCACACCTGCTGGTTGGGATGGTACGTAAAATTCTCACTGAATTGTGACTCTGCTCTCTTATGATTTGTTTGTTTCACCTCGAATCTCAATTATTGCGCGGCTAATGTGTGAATTGTTGTTTCTTTTATCAGTTTTTAATCAGAAGACGTTATACAACGCATATAAGAAACGGACAAAGAACATTCAGGTTGATCTAGAGGAGTATAACAGAATGAGAGCAGCTGATCCAGAGTTTTACCGCGAGGCCTCAAGCTTGCAATACGGGAAGGTTTGTGATTTATCGTTTTGGTCTGTTAGTGATTCAAAACTTAAGAAAAAGAGTCATAAGCTCAATCCTTTGTTAATCTTTTGCAGGCTCCAAAAACTTCGCAAGATAAGATAGATAAGATGGCAAAGGAGCTCTTAGACAGAGAGCAAAAGAGACAAGACTTCAGCAGGAGGAGAAAGTTCCGGGAAGAGAAGGATATCGATTCCATCAACGACAGAAACGAGCATTTCAACAAGAAAATCGAGCGTGCGTTTGGGAAATACACACTGGAGATCAAAAACAACTTGGAACGAGGAACTGCATTACCCGACTAAGCTACTTGAGCTCATGTGTTGGAAACAAGGGAATGGATTTCTGGTTCGAAAAGTAAACTTATATGCTTGTCTACTTATATTGTCCTTAAATTTTCCTTGAGAGAACTAAATTGTAGAATGAACTTTTCTTTAGCCACCTTAAATCCAAACAAAATTCTGTACCAAGTAAATTCTTTTTACTTTTACCCTTTTTACTGTACTTTATCTTTTTGTTACCTTGTCAAAAATAGAATCAGCTGATTTCCGGATACCACCGTGGTTATTATCGAGATTAGACAAATAAGTAAAGCGGTAAGTTATATGGTAACCAGCCAAACCAAACCAAGCAAGGCATATGTAGAGAGAGATAGTGATCATAAGGGCTACATTGTGAAGAGTGTGAAATATTGGAGTGTGGACCATGTCGTGTGGTGGTCCTTTAGCTTTCTCTCTTTATCTCCGTCTGGTTTCGAGCCCTTTTCGAAATTTTTGACCTCTTTATTCAAAGGACCACACAAACCTCTCTCTCCTCTCTAGGTCTCTACTTTTCTGAAAAGACGAGACGCGATATTGCTTATTACTAAACTCCATGCCACGAGGCTCTAGCTATTAGTCTATTACTTCTAAGTTCTAACTAAGTAACATGTGTCGATATGTGAGTGGTATATGATCCGACCACCGGATAAGAAGAATCAAGAACCATAAACAAAATCACCAAGGAATGTTTTAAACGAACATTCATGTTTTTCTGATAAAGTTTGAAACAAATGTTTTAGTTCGATCGGACTATAGTCTAAAGTGAATCAGTCATAGGATCCCTGCATGAAAGAAAAGCAACGATACAAAGATGAATTAAACCAAACTAAACTATTGAAAATGAAATAATCCGTAAAAGAAAAAGATTACACAAAATTAAAAGAAAAAGAACACACAAATATATCTCACTAAAAACACAAAACAGATTTCGATAGTTCTAAGAAGTCTCTCATGCATCATCAATTGGTGGGGTTGCTGCGGAATGAAGCCAAGGCTTTGATTGCTGCAGCTCTCAAAATGTATTGATGATATGCTGCTGCTGCTAATGCTCCCACGAATGGTCCAACCCAAAAGATCCACTTCAATTTCAAAACCATATATTAACCCCAAACTTAATTAATAATTATTAATCAACAAAAAAACTAATTAAATTGATTGTAATGAGAGATGACTATATTTTGTACTTACATGGTCGTCCCAAGCTTTCTCATTGTTGTAGATAACAGCAGCACCAAAGCTTCTAGCTGGATTAATCCCAGTTCCAGTAATGGGGATAGTAGCTAAATGCACCATGAACACAGCAAACCCAATCGGTAACGGAGCCAAAACCTATAAAAATTAAAACATTCAAAAGATTTCAAGTTGTTTTAGAAATTACACAAAGCCATGTGAGACATATGAAAGATATTCAAAAGAATTCAACTTCGTTAGAAATTACAGAAACCCATGCTGAAAACTATTCAAAAGATTTAAATTACTCTGCTATATTTTACACAAACCTATATTGAAACCTGTGAAAGATATTCAAAATATTTCAATTTTATTGGAACCTACACAACAAATCCATTTAAATACCTAGAGACAATTGTTCAAAGATTTTAACATTGTCAGAAATTATACAAACCAATTATGGAAACCTAAAAGAATTTAACTTTGTTAGAAGTTACACAAAAACTATGAAATAATATTCTAAAAATTTCAACTTTAGATGAAATTACATAAAACCGGTTTGAATTGTTATACTAACCGGGACGTGAGAGTCACGCGCGCTTCTTTTAGGGTCAGTGGCGGAGAAGACAGTGTAGACCAAGACGAATGTGCCAATAATCTCAGCACCAAGAGCTGATCCGGTGCTGTAACCATCAGCTACGGTGTTAGCTCCACCTCCGAGACGTTTGTATGGAGACATCATAAAGGCTTTAACAAGCCCAACTCCACAAATGGCTCCAAGACACTGAGCCACCATGTAAGCAACTGCTCTAAGGAGCGACACTTTACGAGCCAAGAACAGACCAAATGTCACAGCTGGGTTAATGTGACCTCCTGCAGTTAAACAACTTCATATTTTAAGATCTTGTAAAATTAAGGTTTAGTGTAACTTTTGGTGGGTTTTGTTGAAGTTCTTACCGGAGATACCGGCGGTGCAGTAAACAAGGACAAAGATCATGCCACCAAAGGCCCATGCCATGCCGAGTAAGCCAACACCGTCACAAGGACCGGTTTGGTTCTTGTGGCCAATGACTGTAGCTACGGTTACGTAGAGGAAGAGGAGAGTGGCGATGAACTCTGCGATGATAGCTCTGTAGAAAGACCAGAGCTTAAGCTCAGCCATGTCTAGAAGCGGAGCTGGAGGTGGGTCAACGTAGTCTTTGCCATGTCTTCCTTCTTCGCTTACTTCTTTAGACATATCTTATCTTAGCTCTTAGCTCTCTCTCTCACTCTAAAAAAGATTGGTTTCTATCTCTAGCTATGGAAATCTCTTGGCTCTTGCTCTTGTGTGCTGCTTTATAAAAGGGGAACCTTGCATGATACTCCCCCGTTCTTTTTTATTTGATTTTCTAGTTTTTTAGATATAATAAACAACTCTATTAAAACACATTATTTTTTGTGATTTTTAATTTCTAACAACTCTAAACCAATAATGTTTAGTTATTTTTCTTGAATTCAATAATTTATTTTTAACAATTATACATAGAAAAGTGAGAAAAATCATCTTTTTCAAACCAAATATTTTTAACAAAAATCAAATAAAAAAGAACGGAGGGAGTATATGGTTAGATAACAAAAGGGTGTTTTTGGAATATAGATATTATATTTTGTTTACAAAAGACAAGTCACAGGATATCCAGGTTTTAGACATGTAACTCAATATATATGATGACCAAAAAAAAAAGACATATAACTCAAAACACGTATTTTATGTTATGAAACCTCAGAATGATAATTTCTGAATTTTGTTAAAGTTCACTCCTAATAAAGTCCTACATTGTCGAAAACAATTCTCAATGTTACTAGTAACACAAAATAATAACAATGCATGACATAAAAGCTACATATCTTTTGTTTTTTTTATATTTTGATTTTAGTCATACGTCACATGTTGTTTTGTAGCTTTGTTGTAATGAATAAATAAAGGAGATAGTGAATACAAAGTGGTGGGACAGAGAAGTCTATAGGGGCATGTGAGAGTGAGGTTGTAGGCTTCTATGTCAGCCTGTCATCCAACTAATCATCAACGGTTATATCTTTGTCTTTTCACTCTATTACTACTAATTATCTTTATTTTTTCGTCCAACATATATATCCATATTCTCCCAAGACGATGATGTTCGTAGTTTGAGATAAAACTCCACCTCGGAAAGACCAAATTAACAATATATTTACTCTTGCCTTCCTGCAACCGATCTCCACAAGACATGCATCCTAGTAAAAGTCGAGAAAACTGAAGCTAAGAACGGAGAACATGATATTTGTGTGGCTTATTGAAACCACGAGTATTTGATAAACTGATGGATCTCCCAATAGTAATCCATGCAAAAATCGTCGTCATTCATTTACCGCTTCCGTGAAGAACTATGCATTGAAAGAATTGAATGAAGAAATGTATTTTAAAAATTTTAATTCCATAAAAGATCCATGCATATGTTTAAGTTACACAAACAAAGTTGTCGTAAATATGAGTCTATCAACAACTTCTTTATGTATCTACTTCATTTGGGCAATATTCCGATGATCTAGTGGATATAGAAAAAATCTACTTGATTATTTAATTATGAGTCCATGTTGTGTGTTTGGAAAAACTTATGTGTGTTAACTTTATTTTAGTTTTTTAATTTATTGTTATAGTTATGATATTAGTATATACTATATATCACTGTTGTATTTTAAAATTTCAATTAACTAGATAACTATAATACATATATTTTATATAATTTTGTTTAAATATTAAAAGATATCAAATTTAGGACTTTGTGAATAGAAACTTTGACTCCAAATATTGAGGAATGAATAGCGTGACTCTTTATATGGAATAATACTATTTTACTCTATTTTTGGAGTTAGATTTATAATAAGGTTGGAAATAAATGTTTGTTTTTAAATATTGTTTGAATTTGGTTTTGATATGTTTTCTTTCAAAAAGAATTTATAGTTTTTGATATTGCAACTTCTGGTTCGAGCAAGTTGAGTCGTACACAAATAAAGAGAAAGAAATAAAAGTGTTCATTGATTTGCTTTCATACAAAATGATATTCTCGGATGAAGAAGGATCCTTTTTCCAATTTCATATTTTTTTGCTTTTGAGAACCAAAATGTTAATGCTGTTGTGGTTTGTCATCATGCATATATACTAAGTTTTAATTATGGTGACCATCTCATTCGAACGGTCTATCTCTCTATCTCGGAGAATCTATTTTACATTTTCAATCTTGTAAACGGATCTCACGTCCACATCGACTATAACACCAAAACTCGTTAATTTTCCACAAACCAAATAGAAAACACAATTTTGAAAAAAAACAAAAAAAGAAAGAGCATGGTTTAACATCGCCAAACCAAACATTGAATTCTCTACTAAATATTGATATAATCATGTAACAGAAAATCAGATTCTAAATCGGCATTTATAATCAAGCATTATAAATCGAACCATATACAATAGTAAGTAAAACCAGTACGTCTAAAAATTCATTTGCAAGAGTATGAGACATAACCAATATTAAAAAGAAGAGAAATAAAAATTTAAATCTGGCAATTACAATCATTATATGTTAGTCATCAAAACATATACAGTGATCCCAAAGTTTGATGTGCGTAAAAGTTATTATGAGTGTAGAAGAGCATTAACAATTTTTAGAAAAGAATCAAAAACTAAACTCCAAATCCAACATATCTAATTTGAACATGTTAGGTTTTTAATTCAACTAGAAGATTACAATCCTAAATTCGATTAAAACTTATGTAGACCTTAATTTAACCGCAATTACATAAAGACAAACACAATCTATAATTAGAAGAATGAAACTAGGTGCATATCAAGTACACATCTAATAGGTTCATTATTTAAGAAAATAAAACCACAATTCAGATGTCAATAGAAAAATAATGTATAAGTATAATTCTGGAAACTTGGAGATTGTGAGTGAATTTCTATGGATTAAAGAAATTTTATTTCAAGTTATTTTTCTTCTGAGAATTGGTAGTTCTAATTTGAGTGAATTTCTATGATTACAGAGCTTGTAAATGCATATTTTCTTTCTGGATTTCAGATTTTTTTTCCAAAGAATTTGGTAGATTTGGAGTGTTTGTATATGAACTTAAAGTGAGTTGTGAATAAAATGGTTGATGAAATTTGTATGACGACTTAGAGAGATATTCATATGTTTCGCTAGATTTGTATAATTTTGAGATTTGAAAGGTTTCAATGGATTTGAGTATTTTTTATGGATTTGAGAGTTGTATATGCATATATATATATATGTATATATATATATATATTTTTGGTAGGCATATATGTATATATTTATATATATATGGATTTGAGTATCTGATTTTTATAATTTTGATAAGTTTTGGGAGATTTAGAGTTTTGCTTTGAGAAAATTTGTAGTTTTGAGTTTTTGTATATGAACTAAGTGACTTGTGAGTAAAATAGTTTAAGAATTTTGCAGGAATGATAGTTAATGATTGATAGTTCTTCTATGTTGATTTCTTCCTTCTTGAGTTTGACGTCCTTGGCAACCAACTGGCCCTCGTCCTCCACTTATTGGAAGTTGACCACCACGAGCTGGACCACCTCCTCCACTTCTTGGAAGTCTTCTATGTTTTGGTCTATATTGATTACTTATCTGGATTTCGGAAACAGTTTGCTTGATTTGATTCTGGATCATTGTTGTTTTTATTCTTCGTATTGAGTAGAAAACTTCATTTCGTGAATAGTTTGATGATTTTGATCTGGATTGCTGCTGTTTTGGTCTATATTGAGTACTTCTCTGGATTTCGGAAATAGTTTGCTTGATTTGATTATGGATCGTTGTTGTTTCGGTTTGTCGGAAACAGTCTTATCCTCACCTTTTGTTGCAACATATTCTTATGTTAATTGTGATCTTAATCTTTTGTTCTAATTTATAATTCATATTTATTTTTTTAAAAAAATTATGATTAATTGTGAATTAGTTTAATAAACAAAATATTTACAAAAATTTAATAATTTTATTTTACTGCTATATTAAATTTAGTCACTGTCATTTTCGGTTACCAAATCAGTGGCTGTTTTGGCTACAATAATTCGGTGGCTGAATCGGTTGGCATGAGTCACCGATGATTTACTTGAAACAGTGGTCAGGTTTAGACAGAACCATATATTATTTCGGTGGCCAAGACCGTTGCCATATAGCCACCGTATTTCAATGGTTATATAAGTTGCTACTGTACATTGATTAAATGGTTACAAATCAGTGGCTATTTAGCCACCAAAATGTATCGTTTTAAGTCAGCTGTAGCTATTCAACAACTATTGACCACCGAATGTCATTTATCAACCATCTACAAGCAACTGGATTTTTTTTGTGGCTTTATCAATTTAGCTACCGACTTGAAGATTTAACTACTGGTGGCCATTTGGCCATTTTCTTCTACGCATCCAAACTATAAACTGAAATAGATTGTTTGGTCTGGTGGTGTGGCAACGATGGGTCAAGTGGGAGGAGTCATGTCTAGGCCCGCAAGTTTACTCCTTAGAGTTTGGTGGATATATATCCCAGACAATAAAAGATACCGTCTTTAAAGTGTTTTGAGGAAAGCATTATAAAGTTATGGCCAGTATGACCTTTGATTGGAATCATCCAAGCCTAAAGCTACTTCTTTGTGCTGCCACATACAAAGCAACAAAACCGGACGTCACCTTCATCTCGCTTCCGATCCAACCAGTGAATCCGAACCGGTTTAACACCCTTTGGTTTATGTGGATGAATAAACATATATAATGTATAACACATTCCATTTCGCTTGGTTTATCTGTTGAAATGTATATGGAATCATGGTCTTTAACTATAATATGGATTGGAATCTTCCAAGCCTAAAGTTAGTTCCTTGAATTGCTTGTTCTACATATCTGCAAAAAAATCATATGGATTCTATCGTTTGCAAAAGAATTGTGTATATGTATAAATATAGTTAATTATCTTTTTTTTTTTTTTTTTTTTTTTTTTAACGTNGTATAAATGTAGTTATCTATGCACTTACTTTATTGTTATGTTATTTAAGCAATATCTTCAATTCATTATTCATCAATACAATTAGACAGATACTTAGGTTCACCCCTGGGGTGAACTTTTAAATT
>OVAQ01003386.1:0-10061 GCA_900406345.1 Erysimum cheiri
ACGTAGTAAACTCTCGCGCGTAGCGCGGACAAACTGCTAGTTTAAGATATAAAATAAAATAAAAATTTTAAAATTTAGAAAAACTAGTTTTTGAGTGGATTTTCCAGACAAACTAAAAACCATGATTCTGTAGATTTTGTAGAAATTGTTTTTTTCCAACGGAGATAATGTTTTATTTCTTTTTTTTTTTTAATTTATAGCAAAAATCAAAAACCAAAATATAAAATGTAAAAACCAATTTAAAATCTATTGCTATTCATGGCCGTAGTATTGATTCTCTTGTTTGGGCTTTGTTTTCGGAATTATTTCGGAATCTTAGTTTTTGGAGGATTTAATCCTCTTATAGTTACATTCCACAATTGTATTTTAATGAAGTTAACTCTTCAAGTAAAAAAATAATAATAATAATAATGTTGTGTTCTTCAATTTTTAAGGCAAGATTTTGTAGAAAATGAAAGACTGAAAACGTTAGAAAAACAACACATATATTAAGGAAATCAAGTTTTAATGGAAATAAAATAAACAGGGTGGATCGAAACCCATAAAATTCACAAGAAATACAAATGAAGCAAAGCAACATACTGTATTTTAACAATACACATAAAAAATACAGACACAAATTATTTATGAGAATTATATATTATACCAAAAAACTCTTATGAACTTCTAAAATCTATGACACAAGAAATCTATATAAGAAACTTTCTTTTGGCTTCACAGCATTATTGGGTTTTGAAGTTCCTTAACCACTATGCTGATGGATCTAGCACGTTATATAAGCACTTAGTAGAGCAAACGTATGTATCAGAGGTTCCAAGCATCTTCAACATGCTAGGATACATGCAACGCGACTTACACCATCTGCAAAATGGACGAGATACACTATTATTAAGCACCACCTCAAATGATGTGTTTGAAACCTCTATTGTGCTTGTTGGCATGAGTCCTGAAAAGTCTCCGACCACACAATTTGTATGCAGACTGTCCTGCTGATCTTTACACGTGTATAGCCATGTCTCTAGATTGGATTCGTTTCCACAAATGTCACACCAGTCTCTACCACTTGCCTTTTTGCCAAAGCATAGTGAGAAAGGATGATCGTCGTCAATGCTATGCTTTACCACAAGTGGTAAAGTGGCGCATTTGAAATCCAAGACAAAATCACAGCCTTGTTCAATGCACATTAGCATAGGAGATGCTACCTCGTTGCATCCACTGCATTGTCTTCTTCCATCTTGTGGAATGTAATATAAGGGATGATTATGACTTGGATGGTTAAACGGCTCATGTATTGTTCCACATAGGACATCTAGTACCATATCCCCACACTGGTACCTGAAACCATTGGACATTCTGTGACAAGCATAACACGTAAACATATTGGCCACATTTGTAACTAAAGTCAGCCGTTCATTGGACAACACATTCCATATCCTTCTAGGAAGTTCAACGCAGTTTCGGTGTAGAATGAAATCACAATCAATACAACCGTCGAAGGACTGGAAACCGATGGGATGGGTGCATGCTCTGCACCGCTTGTTCTCCTCCCATAAACCATCACTAAAGTGGAGTCTTAGGTAATGCTCTTTGTGGCTGAAGTGTTGTATTGTGTTGTCATCTATTACCACATATGGCTCTATATCTTCTAATGTTTCTTCAGGTACTCCTTCGAGTTCTTTCCCGTTCCAGACATCTCTTCTAGTAGCACATTTAGAATGAACAATATAGTCAGGACACCTCTGACAAGAATAACCCCCATAAGTCGAGTCCACCTTCTCGCGGCAAACTCTACATACAGAATTCACAACACCAACAATAGAACTGCGAGAAATATTGTGACCATGGCGATTAATTTTTATGACGCGTGGAAGGCCAAGACAACCTTGGTGGATCATGAAGTCACATTGTAAACATAGGTAAGGGCTTCGATCTCCATACAGCCCACAAGCATTACAAGTAAAAGAAATGAGTCTTGGGAGAAGAGTGAGTTGGTGATCATGAGCTTTCAAATCCATAAGAGATTTTGGTGGGGGGTTTAAAACACAGCCCATATCCAAGGTGAAGTTACAAGAATAACAATGATAAAACAACTCATCTTCAATCTCTCTTTCACAAAGACGACAGCTTCCATCAGAATAGTCCGGTAATGAAGAACCTCTGAGGAGCTTCAGAGGGTGTAAGGGGTGATGGGAGTGGTTTATCTCTAACGCACGGTTTACCTTTGGCGGACTCCATACACAATCCACATGGAACAATAGTTCACATTCATTACATTTGTAAGGATACCCATAATCAATCTTCCCACATTTAGCATCACAATCAAACTCAATCTCTTCTTTCAAAAGGGTGAGCTTGTGGTGATGTGACTCGGAAATTTCAATAACCTCTGGTGGTGGATACTTAATACAGTTTAGATCCACGTCGAAGTCACAGATCTCGCAGTGATAACATAGATTTACGTCTATACTCTTTCCACATAAATCGCAAGAATGATTTGGTTGACATATAAGCTCGAGAGTGTGATTGGTGTGACATGGGTGTTCGATAAATTCAGAGGACTCACTACATTTCTTGTGGACGAAAAAATCGCAGCTTTTGCAAGAGAAGCCGTCAGTGATAGTTTCAAAGCCTCCACAGCAATCACCTTTCCTCATATCATTCCAAGGCATCATGGGATGCTTGTGGATCAGCGGTAGTGACACTTCCTCAGAATCCATTGTTGTATACTACGAGATTGTGAAGAAGAAGAAGAACAAAAGATTTGGATCTGAAATTTCAAGTCTCTCTCTTTCTCAAAAGTCTTCGTTGATCTCAAAGATGCTCTGATAAAATTTACCTAAAACGACGTGCTTAATAATTAATGTAAACGTCATTAATAATTAATATTATTCTAGATCTTATCACACTTCTATGAAGTCTTCCTGACTCATTCTCCCTTTTTAGATCAATAACCATACTCTAAACCATGTTAGGTATGTTTTGAACAATTCATGATCAGCTAGCTATAGCAAACCTTTGAGTAAGCTCCAAGCTCGGACCAAAGGATCCACTTGGCATACTTCATTACCCCAAACGTTCTTCAGATTAAGTCTTGATGTCTCCATCTCCAAACACTGTTCCCTCTCCAAATGCTCAATCATTTTCATGTCCATTGCGCTGGTGGAGACTTCCTGCTTAAACCAAAACAATGAAGACAAGGAAAATCGGTTTTAAGATCACAAGTGGAAACCGATTACAATGTGTGTCAATATTAACTATGGCATGCCACCTTTTAAGTCTACTTGATTCCAGCCCTGTCAATCCGACTAAATAGCCTACTAAACTAAATAATGCGTAGCAACATAATACTTTTTATCTATTCCCCCACAGAAAAATAATCTGAGACCTGAGAAAAACATCAGTAAGTTTTGTCGACTAATTCTCCAGCTAAGACCTTTAATGTTCAGGACAAATGAAAATCCAATCAAATCAAGGACGATAAATGAGGTTGGAACATACCCATATGGGACCGCTAATGGCATTTAGGATCAACCACTTGAGGAACTTATCCTCCGACTTAGTGAGAAGTTGATCTGAAGTAACAGCAATGGTGATGTCTTGAAAGAGTGCGTCAATATGTGATCCATTGCACTTCATCACTATTTTCTCGTGAACCCGAACAATTTTTTCAAGGTGGTAAGCTGTGGTGCCCCGGCTACTGTCTCTTCTAGCCCACTGTGCCACATCAATGACTTCTTCATGCAACTGTTCGTGCAGCCTAAGAAATGTAAACGCTCTTTCCCCACTCGTCCAGCAAAGATAAGTTGATGATCCGTCATCTAAAATAAGGAAAAGAGAAACTCATGAAAAAAGAGAAAAGATGGATACGTCAAGTGTATCTTAAACAAATGCATATCTTATTAACCAATTTATCAATGGACAAGTAAGTCTCTATATGCCACCGGAAACTGAAGACAGACTACTCAGGACTATAAAATAACATGATAAGACCTTTTTCCAACTGTAGAAGATAAAACAAAATGTGAATGTCTCTGTAAATTCGGCTCAAACTTTTCTTTCTGACGACATGCTCTAAGTTATGCCTTATTCTACGCCCTGTTAGAGTGCCATAGAATAAGATGTGACTTACCAACCACAAATCCGGCAAGTGGTATATCAATATTGTTCCCAGATTCGTTTTCCGAGGAATCATCAGATCTCGTTTGGAGAACCAGAAGGTGAACTGAAAGAACCTGTTGCCCCAATAAAATAGTACATATTAATGGATGAATTAAAACAACTTTGCTAATCCACGAAAATATTACCTTGAAGGCAAAGTTTATTAGCTGATTATCCTTGTTTTCTGAGAATGTATTAGAAGCAGAACCAGCAAAAATGCAAGGTACGTATTCCTGGGGAGTAATTTTGGGCAGACACAAAGCAGCTCGATGAGTCGGTTTCTCTAAATGCAGACCATCCAAGGCCTTTAGTGAGTTTATTTTGACAAACGATGCAGACGTCAAAAAAAAATTGTTTTCCTCTCTACAAAAACAATAATGCAAGGGACTGAAGATGAGTTTTTCAGTTAATGAAAAGCTAATTAAGCAACAGTTGTTATTTAGGTATAATACCCCGTTCCAAGAATCCGGTAGAATGTTGCATTCGCCCCAGGGCCAAATCCAGTGAGATACGAATGCTTTCTAAGTGGACCAAAAATCTTCACCTGAAACACATCGTTGAGGAGATAAGAGGTACAAGATTACAAACAGCAGAGAGAAAAGAGTATAATATGCACTTACAATTTGATGATCGACTAGAACAGTAATGCAATAGCTGCTTGAAATATCAATTACACAAGACCCAACAGCGTCAACTGCTACTACATCGCCTCTGAAAGTCGCTAGATTTCCCTCAGGAAACAAGCTGTTGGAAGGAGGTTGTCGAGCCGGCTCTGCATGCATGATCATATCCGACTGAGTACAGCATGAAAGATTATATTTGGCTTCCCCAGCTGCAACTGGCTTATTAAGTTCTTCCAGGTCCTTGAGAAATACTGAAAAGAGTCCTTTTGCATCATAAGGGAGAAGAAGCAAAACATCTGAACAAGGTTGTGGAGTAGAAACATTTTCTTGTTCCACCGCAAGAGATGGTTGAGAAGACACCAGAGGATATACATCCATAGATCCGTCATGGGTGAGAATTTCGTCGAAAGAAAGTTCCAGACTCCATAAACGTGTTTCTGGTCTAAAATTGATTTTATCATTGTTAGATATGCCAGACCGTCCAACACAAAAAGAATCATCAGTGCCATGCTTCATCAAATAGCAACCACCAATCTGTAACCCCTGCCATTCAAATGCAAAAGCATCATTTAGTTTATTTTATTAGTCTTTGTGTACCATTGATGTCTCCTAGGAATCAAATGTTAGTAGGAAATTAATACTTACATGATAGTTACTGCATTCAGGTATGAATTCTAACAGCACATGCTTAGCACTGTGCATGTTACCACTTTTGTTCTCCTTCAAATTAGACAGAGTTGCTGTTGTGACCAAACAGTGACTACTAGCACATCTGATGGTCATCTGGCAGGAAATTTCATGCGACACAGATAATACTCTTTCCCTCTGAAATCCATTATTAGTTTTACATTTCTTAGGTGGACGTATTTCTTGGGAGGTATCATGTTCTTCAAAATAGGGAGCAGCTGCGTCTTCTTCAGTCACAGTGCAATTGAGTTCCCAGGGAATGACTACAGCCTCAACGAATACACTGGTACAGTCAGGCATTCCTGGATGACCCTGGTACAAGATCAATAATCATAACAGTTAAGACCTTTTTGTAGCACAAACAACAGCATTTAATCATTTAACCAAAATAAATAAACAAAATGAGACTTGGAAATTGCTATTTGAAAAATGAAACCATACATTCTTTAACATTGGAAATTTGTGGGTCACCCTAAATAGATGAAACATTCCCTCTTTGAACTCATTGAGATCATGCCTCCAGTCAAGAGACTGGTGCACAAGAACATGCTTGCAACTTGCAGCACCAAGCGATAATGAAAAAAGCACTGTCAGGGTGTTTTCAATGGCCAATAGAGAGGGATTAACCACACTTCTACAGCAAAGGGGATTTTGAAGAAACGGCATGTGGAGCATTGATTCAGGTATTCCTTCCATAATAAGATAGTAATCAGTAACCTACAGCGAGCAAAAGAGGATTAACCGAAGAGTCAGTACGACGAGTTTGGTATTTTCCAACACCCCAGATAATCGAAGATTATGCAGTTTGAAGAGCAAAATTAACCTCACATATCCTGCACGCATTTCTATCACTTAGAAGGTCTGGAGTCAGAACATCGATGCTGCTAGTTCTGTCATGAATTTGTAGTCTTCCAGAAGATGAGATCTATACAGAAGAATAATGGCACAGCTACATAATGGTATAAATTGAGAACAACAAAAACCTTGTTATGTAGCAAAAGCTACAGATACGTTCCAGATTAAGTAAAGATATATACCCAAAACAAGCTGACATGATGACACTGACATCGCAACAGTTTAAGGAAAACCTTTAAAATGAGTTAATTGATGGCACAATATTGTACTCATGTAAGCCTTTGTATATCTTGGAGCGATATGGAGGCATAACACAGATATGGAGTGGCAATATTTGCAATTCTAGAACCAAAAACTTTGATGTCACGAGTAATATACCTTCAATCTTCCAAGCAAGATGACACCAATATCTTCACTTCTAAGAGTCTTTGTGTTTGTATGACTGTATCTTTTCCACGTTGATGATGGTTGACCTAAGCAATTGCTAGTACTAAAGTTTTTCTCAATCTGAGAAAGCCATTCATTAAGCAAGACCTTGTAGTGGTGGACAAAACTTGATATAGGCATTACCTGTTTGCCGGAAAATAAGGATTGGAATTAATATTAGAAGATCAAAGGAAATCATGACAATTAAAAATAGACTAAACTCGTTCTAATCTAAACAAACAATAGACTCACCAGTTTCAGGTTGCAGTCACGAGCTTCACTATTGCATCCACATGACTCATGCATGCAGAACTCAGAAAAAATCCCGCCCTGCGAATTAGAAGTAAACAAACAAAAAAAGACTAAAACTGATGAGCATGGATAATACCCTAAGCAGAGTATAAAGTGAAGCTGCTACTGAACTTTGAATTTACCAATTTACCCTAGGTTGAAACATGGATGGCGGTATTCGTGACTCTGAATACATCTTTGTCATTTCATCCTTCTGATAACACCTCACCAAAATGGAAAAGACCATAGAACTTAATGTCGGAGAAACCCGGAAAGCCCAGAATCAGAGGATAGAACCAAGCCTGCTTTCAGTTACCTGATGGGATTTTAATTTTTCCTTGTCTGATGGCATTTCATCAAATTTCTGGAAGCACGATCTAACAAGTAATGTCCTGAGAAGCATTGTATAGCAGCAATATCAGTCATGAGTCATAAAATAGCATGAAATCACTAAAGTATAGCTAAAATCAATCAGAGAGAAAGAGTACCAAAATCTTGCAGGAAAGGACAAAGACTCGATAAATCGACTCAAAGAAGTCTGGTGACATGAACCTACAAGACAACTAAAGCACCAGCTGGATGAATCTCCAGACATAAGAGAAAGCATCCAGGATTCACCGATCTATAGCAAAACTTTACCTCGTTTCAAAAGGTGAAAAAATCTCAACTGTGATGCTGGTCTTGAAGCAAGCCCCTAGTATAAGCACTTCTCCCCAAGAAAATTTGGTATTCACAAAATGAACATTTCTGATAAAAATCTGCACTAAAATTAATCAAAACAATCAAAGATCTCAAGCTAGCAAAGATAAACAAAATGAACCATCTTATACACACCAAAATGAAGTAAGAGGGGAATTCTTACAAGGCAACCAGTTCGGATACTGTGGGATCTGTTGTGTATCTGATCCGTCAATAAAAGCCAGACATCTTCATCCATCTCAACAAGCTTTCCTTTCATATATACACCTTTGACAAATCCAAGGTAAGAACCGCAGTTACCTCTCCTATCAACAACAGTTTTCGAAACTAGCTGTTTCTTAGAAAACCAAGGTGGATGAAGAACAGAGTTCTCAGTCGTCACAAACACCAACAGAGAATCACCTCCTACATAAACCAACTTCCTTTTCAACCCGGAAAGAGCAACATTTCTTCCAACTAGCTTCGTTATCACAGGGTGCCAACTCACAACCACTGAACCACAGAAGTAAACAAAGACAGACTTCTCAAAAGCATGACCGCAATCAATCATGTTCCGGCTATACACTTTACACTCACAAGCCATGACATGTACTAAGAACCCAGGAAGATTTACAGAATCACTTGACTCCCCTTGCATACAAGGAACAACAGACACAGGGCTGATAGACTCTAACAAACCACGGACGATATAACGCGACTTACGATCACCATTTTGCGATGAGCGCAAAGAAAGAACCAACGGAAACGAACCAATTCCAGAACACCGAGAAAGCAAATTACCAGTATCCACAAATTTCCACTTAATAATCTCCAAAAACCCACCACAATGCTTCATAGGAAGAAAATTCCAAGCTAGAACACAAATCTTACTCCCAATCGCGCGAATTTCAAATCTAAGTATATCACAACAGATTTTCAAATCACCGTCTGTGAATCGAAAGCAATAGCGATTCGGACATTTTAGGGTTTCGGAAGGAAGAGCTAGAGTTCCAACGATAACCGCTGGATGATTCAACGGTGCGAGAAACTTACTGCTAAAGTCCGAATCGACGGTACCGGGACGTGATTTAGGGTTCTTACTGGTTGATTCGGAAGACGAGTGAGAAGCAGCGGAAAAGAATAGCGACGATGCACCCGTAACGGCTCGGCCTTCGTTGACAAGCTCCTTAATTGTGAGAATTGTGGCGTTCTCCATTTTTAGGAGCTCTGAGGATTTTAGACTCGCGGCGACTGTTCGGTGGCTCTATGTAATTGTGGAGTGAAGGAAGAAGAGTTTGATGGAATAGAGCGGGAACCCGGGATGGTGACCCGATTCGTAGACCCGACCGGGTTCATATTGATAAGCTCCAACTTCGTACCGTTTGGGTGTAGCGTCGATGAAATGGCTAACGTTTTTGTGTTGAATTGTTGATTTTTGATCATGCTAATTTCCAAGTGTTCTTTTTTTTTTTTTTTTAATTACAAGTCACATAACTATATTTTTAAATTTGAATTTCTTGACATGACGATGACACTAATATAAACTATTAGATTACAAATTCTAATTGATAACTTTTTATTTTGTTTCGACATTTTGTATAAAATTTTATTTTTATGTCTAAGTAAAGTGAGCTTGCTAGAAATATTTTGGTAGAAGGGGATAACAGAGAGTGCATCAGTTTGCAACGCGGTAAGACATTCGAATAAGTCATTGTTTATTGATTCACTTGTTCTATTGTTTTTATCGGTATAGATTACAATGGTTCAAGAGATTTTGATTTGTAGCTAAACATCAAGTGTTTTATCTTTGTGGAGATTTTTTATAGGTAACTTGATGTTTTTAATAGGCTGTAAGTTTGGAGGAACTTGATGTTTTGCTCGTGCATAAACATTTTCAGCTTCTTATTGATGAATTTTGGGTCGTCCCATATCTCACTTTAACGATGTAATTAAATTGAAGGTTTTTGTGAGATACCGGCAATACCGTCATCTCAAAAGTACGTTCTTACTTAGATTCAAACATAGTATTAAAGTTATATGCTTAATGCTCCTGCTCAATTAGAACATGGCTTGATTTCAAGTTCCACTATTTGGTGTCATGATTGATCAAAAAATGCTACACTTAACATTGTGATATTTAGGCTACGGTTATCAAAAACCAAGTGCACATGATCCTTCCAACAAAGAGCCAATCCCACCTTAGTCCATTTTAAGATGCAAAATCATTTGGGTTGAAAAAGATAATAATTTAAAATTTTAAATAACAACAATCCAACCTATACTACAGCCTATTAAATAAGTATTTGGTTGCGAATTCAGCTCCGAAATTTGGTCTTTTTTCAC
>OVAQ01003388.1:0-10058 GCA_900406345.1 Erysimum cheiri
GTAGTCCCAAGAGTATTAATTTATAGAGGTTTTACTGTATTTGTGATTTTGAAGTAATAAATACATATATTTTATCTCTTGATATTATGTAATTTTCTCTATCATTTTTTATAATTTTGAATTTTGATAAATTAAAAAATTTCAGGCAATGTAAAAAGTAAAAGAAATTATGGACTTACAACTCAAACAATTGGTAAGAGTCGAGAACTCCATATCTTTTGATATCATACTAATTGTCAAATATGTATATATTTTATTCCCAAGTTGCAAGCAAGAACCAACGACTTGATCATATATAATTCGGCACGACTAGAACAAACATGAAATAATAATATACACAAGTCAATGTAAATCAATGGCATATGATAGCTATTTACGCGATAATGTGAGAAATGATAGATATTTTAAAAGACGATTATTTTCTCCTATTGGGATAATGTGGGGGGAAGCCAAAACAGTCATTTTGCAAGTACAGAACCTAGTTACTAGCTAGCTTTTTTCTGTTTTTGTTTTTGTTTTTTTTTAAGTAAGTAGTAACTTGCACACAAATAAGTTGCAAATGCAATACTGATACGTTTTAACAAAAGGAAGGGAAGTTTCATAGTAGCATAAGTGATAGAAAAAGGAAGTTTCATAGTAGCATAAGTGATATATTTCCATGATTATTGTGTCAGTTGATCATTGAATTAAAACAATAAACTAAAATGAGGATACCAATTTATTTTAAATTCATATAAAGAGACAAAAGCACATAGCCGTTTGACTAGAAGATACTACATGCATTATATATGTCTGTCTCTAAACACTCGAGAGAAATACAAAATTATAAAAGCGCCAAACAAAAATACAAAATTTACTTGTTTTTAGAGCGATGCGAGTTTTTGGCCACCATTTCTAATTATAGAAATGGTGGCCTCCCCGAATTCTAGCTCGTCTATATAAGAAGGGATTTGCTTGCTCAATAATGATGCACCAGAAAAACACAATCTTGAATTTGAAATACAAACAACATGAGGAGAGCATTGTTGAGCAAGCAAATCCTTCTTATATAGTTTTTGGTTGACATCCAAATTTGAGTGATTTTTCTTCTCTTAACTATTAGTTTTGTATATATAGTATATTTCATTCCAAAGAGTTCATAGTCATCAGACCAATAAATTGTTTTTGAAAAAAATGTTGATTGTATGTCTAATGAATAAGTTTGCCAATTACAATGTTATTTCAATACATTGTTGATTATATTGCCAATGAATAAGTTTTACCAATATTGTAATTTAATATAAATAGGCTTGTACCAGTATTGCATTTATCAGTATATAATAAAACAGATTTATCTATTATCTAATAATAGATTGTGAAAATTATATGTTATTGGTTATGACATTTGTAATTACAAATTTAAATTTCGTCAAACCTCCTATGTACTTTAATTAGTTAATCATTTATAAATAGAATTAAATATTATGCTATTAAAAACATATCAAACATTATTTTTATTTTTTTGAAAATAAAAAGTAAAATGATTCGCAACACAGAGATAGAGCAGCAAGAGATTCAATCAAAACGAATTAAGCAAGCAAGATCTCGTATAAGTTTCTAAATCTAGAACAATACCTTGATGTTGAGGTCCAAATTAAAAAAAAAATGCAATAAAATTATGCTAATTCACATTCACTAGGAATCGAACCCATGTCAAGTAATATTATAGCAGAGCGCATAACCAATAAGCCAAACTTTACATTTAAATCAAACATTATGTTTCTAGTAGTTAATTATTTTTAATGAAAAAAAAAACTATTTTTCGGTCAATTGGCTAGTATTTTTAATAAGGAATATTACTTCCATGCATCCATCTATTAAAGTTGGCTTCACTAGAGAGTTAAAGCACTTTGTACTTGTATATTTGTGATTTTTACGCTTAAATAATAAATACATACATTTTACGTCTCTCGATATTATGTGATTTCCACTTCATTTTTTATATTTTGAAATTTGAATTTTGGAAATTTAAAAATTCAAGCAATGAAAAGGTATAAGTAATTATGGACTTTCACAACTCAAACAATTGGTAATAGTCGAAAAACTTAATATCTTTTGATAAATTATAATAATGTCAAATATGTATATATTTTATTCCCAAGTGCCAAGCAAGAACCAACGACTTGATCATATATTATGCCGCACGACTAGAACAAACATGAAAATATATATACAAGTCAATGTCATATCTTACCAATTCAAGATTGTATCATTAAACAATACCCATAAAAGAAAGAAAGATAGCGACATTGGCTACCATATCCTTCTTTTATTTATCCCACCCAAAAAAAATATCCTTCTTTTATTTAAATAAAATACATGAAATATTAGAAAAATGTCAAAAATCAAACTAACAAAAAGTTTCAGATCAAGTTTTTCTAACCGATCATCATTCACCCTTTGGTTTGTGGTCTGACCAATCCGCAGAAGAGAGATAGTGCAAGAAGAAACAAACAAAGTCAACAAAATCCAACCACATGTTTTTCGTAAAGAAATGGTCTGTGCTTTATATGGATGTACAAACTAAGGACTCTGATTTGATTCCTTCAACTTCCTTTACGAAGTCCCATGGAATATTTACTGTGTCCCCACTTCCTGCTGCAAAGTCGTCTCCTCTATCATCATCGGAGAAACAAATTTACCTTTAGTGGGTTCCAACTTCTCTGAAACAGAGGACCAAGTGTGTCTTTAAGTCTTTCCCTCAGTTGGAGACTTGGTAAGCAGAGTGAGACCAGACCAGCTTTGAACAAATGGGATGTCGGTAAGACTTTCTTCAATCTTCTCTTGTTTCCTTTTGTACCTTCAAAAAATAGTCTTTGATTGTTTCTTTCGAATCATCATCACTCACCCTTCCCCTTATTCTTGTGATCTCAGACTCAAGAAGATATAGGCACATGCGATACACTGATTGGATTGTTGTTGACGTCCATTTCCGAGGTCATCAGATCTTTGGAGTCCTTACAAGCAGAGACAGAGAAGTTCCTTGAATGCGCTTGCTACTTTTATCGAGTTTCAGTGGTGTTAATGGAGATACAGACAGCAGAGAGCAACGTCATATGTTCGATTGATATTTTTGAATCACTTTCTGAGAGTGTTGATGCGGCCAAGAATCTGGTTGAGAAATCTCAAGAAAGCAATGGACCTGAGTCAACTACTGATCTGAGAAGCATTGAGGCAGGCTTTGAAGGTGTTGTGAAGCAGATGGGTGAAACTTTGCAGTCCATACCTGAATCAACATTCGACGAGGAAGACTATATAGGAGTGGTTATCCAGTCTCTTTCAAATGAGATGCAGAATGCTAACATTGGAGATGCTAGTAAAAGTGAGATGATACAGAAAGGGCAGCAGAAGATTTCTGCAGAGCATGTACCGGAAATGGTGTCAGAGGAAATAGAGACAGATCTCTACCCCACTGATCCTGAATTTTCCTATGAAAGTTACATGATGTATAGTGATTCACAATCACAAATGACCGAAGTACCAGATATCCCAAGCCAGAGCACAAATGTTAGCAGCCAAAGAAGGTATGGAAATTTTAGTGATTCACAATCACAAATGACCAAAATACCCGATAACCCAAGCCAGAGCACAAATGTTAGTAGCCAGAGGAAGTATGCAAATCTTAGCGAATCGTTGTCAATGTTACCACAAGTGACACAGTTCATGGAGCCTCCATACCAAGCCTTCATCTGCCCATTGACCAAAGAAGTAATGGAAGATCCAGTCACCACAGAAACAGGAGTAACATGCGAAAGAAAAGCAGTAACAGAGTGGTTTGAAAGTTTCGGCAACTCCGATGAGATTAGCTGTCCAGTTACCGGGAAAAAGTTGACCACCGAATTAAGTGTCAATGTTGTCTTAAAAACCATCATTCAGGAATGGACAGTACGAAACGAGGCAGCAAGAATCAAAGTGGCTCATGCAGCTTTATCCTTAGGTGGTTCAGAGAGTATGGTTATCGACGCGTTAAGAGATCTGCAAATGACCTGTGAAGGGAAAGAGTACAACAAGGTACAAGTACGTGAAGCTGGGATCATTCAACTGCTTGACCGATACCTGACGTACAGAAGTAAAGATGTGAGGTGTGAACTGCTGCAGTTGTTAAGGACACTGGCAGAAGAAGACACTGATGACGGAAAGGTTAAACCTCTTTCATTTACCTATTATACAAGAGCACTACCTTACAGGATATGTGCTACTGTATTTCTTTGTCCTAGACACAGCCTTCACTAATTCTTATTTCAGTAGACTTATATATTTCAAAGTTATCTTACAGGAAATGATTGTGAAGATGATAACTATGTCATGCATAATCAAACTTTTGGGAAGCAGTCACCCGCCTGTAAGACATGCAGCACTAGTGTTACTGCTTGAGCTTTCAAAATCCAAACATGCATGTGAGAAGATTGGGACTGCTACAGGGGCGATACTGATGTTGGTTACCGCAAAGTATAACAGAGAGTTGGATGCCTTTGCATCTGAAACATCAGACCAAATCTTAAGAAATTTAGAGAAGTGTCCTGAGAACATCAAGCAAATGGCAGAGAGTGGGTTATTGGAACCTCTTCTGAGCCATCTAGCAGAAGGTAATGCATTACTGCTTTTCTCTCCAAAGTTTATGAAGCATAGATGCTATTCAAGCATAACCTGGAACAAAAAATGTTAAACAATGAACTGATGTTGATTAATATCAGTTTACTTCTGAATGATATATGGCAGGGAGTGAAGAGACTCAGGTGGCAATGGCTACGTACCTTGTGGAAATTGATATTGGACATGAGAAAAAAACTTATGTAGCTGAGAAGGCTTGCCCTGCGCTCATCGGGCTGGTGCAAAGTGAAAATATTGACGCTAGAAGAGCCGCCTTCAAAGCACTTGCTCATATTTCATTGTATCACCCCAACAACCAGATACTGGTAGAAGTTGGCATCATCAAGATCATGGTCGAAGAAATGTTCACCAAGCGAATGTCCAGTGATCTGATGAACTCCAGGAATGAAGCTGCTACAATACTGGCAAACATACTGGAATCCGGGCTGAAACATGAGACCTTTGAGGTGAATAATCATGGCCACACATTAGGCTCGGATTACTTTGTATACAACATCATCCACATGCTCAAGAACTCAAGCCCAGATGATCTTAACATTGACTTGATCAGGATTCTCCTATCCTTATCCAAATCACCCAGAGCAATGGCCACAATTGTCTCAGTGATCAAAGAAACCGATGCAAGCTTTGCCATGATAGAACTCGTCAACAATCCTCACGAAGAATTGGGGGTTGGCGCATTAAAACTTCTGATAGCACTTACCCCCTACATCGGTCACACGCTATCAGAGAGACTATGTAAAACTAGAGGCCAGCCCGAGAATCTTATCCAGTGCCCAATAGAAGCCAATCAGATAACAGAAAAGCATGCTGTTTCCGCCAAGTTACTTGCAAAACTGCCTCATCAAAATCTAACTCTTAACCTAGCACTGGTCAACGAGAGCATAGTGTCTAAAATTCTGCATGCAATCCATCTAATTCAAAGAAGTGGAACACGAACAAGCCGGTATGCAACTGATTTTCTGGAAGGTCTCGTTGGCATCTTAGTAAGATTCACAACTACATTGTATGAGCCCCAAATGATGTACCTAGCCAGAAACCACGATTTGACATCAGTGTTTGTTGATTTATTGATGAAAACATCAAGCGACGAAGTTCAAAGGTTATCAGCGACTGGACTAGAAAATCTATCATCTACAACTATGACTTTATCGAGGCCACCCCAAGCTAGGAGCACGAAATTCATGGGATCACTGAGTATGCCTAGGTCTTTCTCCCTCCGTTCATCCAAAAAGAAGCAAATAGAGGTCTGTGCAATCCACAGAGGGGTATGTTCTGCAAAAAACACATTTTGCTTGGTTGAAGCAAAAGCAATCACACAGCTTCTAGCATGTTTGCAGAGTGAAAAAGTGGAGGTAGTGGAGTCAGCATTATCTGCTATATGCACACTATTAGATGACAAGGTTGATGTGGAGAAGAGTTTAAGCATGCTGAGTGAAATGAACGCAGTACAACTAATTCTAAATGCAGTCAAAGAACACAAGAAAGAGTCTCTGTTGCAGAAAGCATTTTGGATGATTGACAAGTTCATAATTAGAGGCGGAGATAAGTATGCCAATGACATATCACAAGACAGGATGCTGTCAGGTATGTTGGTTAGTGCCTTCCATCGTGGAGATGGTAACACAAGGCAGATGGCAGAAAATATTCTAAGGCGTTTGGACAAGATGCCAAGTTTCTCTACCTATATCACATAAAAACTGACATTTGAATACCTGAAAGGCCGTAATTGTTATGAACTATTGTTTTCTCTCACTCTGTACTCACTGTGTATAAAGTTTTCAGTTTGAAATGTGATTTTATGTTGTCGTCACAAAAGAAATAGTAGTATGAACATTGAATAGAGAGTTTTAACTTAAAATCTGTCTGACAGTCAGTATATATACAGACCCAAATTCTGTCTTCCAAAACAAAAGGGTCTCACCTCTGTTTCTTTATCCTCTGGACTCTCGACCTTTGCTTTTTGAGTTTGAGTTTTGTGTCAGCCTCAACCCTCGTGTGCATATGAATTCTCATAGCCCTCAGGCCTGACTCTTAGACAATAGTAAAAAAAAGGGCCAAAGTCAGTCCCATTGTCAAATCAGAATATGCAATCAGAATATGCACTCTCTTCCCATTACCAATAGATCATTTGAGAAAAGGAAGAACTGCTTCTTTAAGCATCAGCAATTTTTTAAGTAATAAAACAATTTGATCTCCAATGTTCACATTATTCGTATGAATGTCAAATTAAAATTACCATACCCAAATGATTGGTGACTATCAAGTAACAGCAAAAAATTTTAGTTATCCCCCAGTGTCAGGACTTTATAGAACACCGACTTACAGAGTTACAATTAGCGTATTGAAACAACGGAAACTAAACCAACCATCTTCAACTTTATAATATATAAAATTACAAAGCCGGATAGGTCTTACCATTCATGTTCTCCAGCTTTGTCTATATTGTAGTCAAATCATATGAATCACCCTATCGAGATTTCTTGGCCAATTCACCCAATTGGAGTCCAATGTAACTAATCAGGCTCAGAATCCTATTCGCAAAGATTGGCAGCATAAATAAAATTAGAAGTCTAGGATCAGAAACTGAGAAACTATTGGAAGTAAAAAGAGATAAGTCTTACTTGTTCCTCTTTTTTATGCCAAAGTCCCCAAGGTATGTGATGAAGCGGCTCCTTATCCAAGTAAACTGACTGACAGTGCAACTGAACCTTCCCGACTCTCTTATGATTTGATTTGCCAGACTAGTAATGGAGAGTCATCATGCTTCGATCTATTTTTCAAAAAAAACTCCAAGATGAAACCTACCAGAAATCTCCGCATGAGCACGTTCCATCTTTAAAACGGTGAAACCTAACAGCATCTCTGACAAGTATTTCTCTACCAGTGACGCTCGAAATATGTTTAGTGGCATTGTGGCAATCCACACACACTCTAAGATTTTTTCCCACTCTAATAGGTAGGCCTGAGGGAACAAATATCAATCCAAAAGCAATTGCAAGCCTTTCACTGTGATAGTTTAGCATCTTTATTTTAACTGCTTCCTCGACATCATGCTGAACAAAACTAGTATCTGGTTTATAGCCATTATCTATTATTTTTTGGTTCAGTTCCTCGAGCTTAGCATATATCTGATCTGAATACGGACTCGACTCATCATCCGGTGAGAAACTGTGCAATTTTCCTTTCCATTTGATCCAACTCTGTCCAGGTTCTTTTCTCACGTTCTTCTCTCTCATTCCCCGCCTTAACTGGGCCACACAATCCCATTTCCCTTTTGAAGCATATATGCCTGATAATAGAGTATAGCCAGCAGGATGATGAGGATCTAGTTCTATTAGTGATTCAGCCGCCCATTTACCTATTTCTAAGTTACCTTTATTTCTGCATGCGCTGAGTAAAGTGGTCCAACCAATTGCATCTGGAGGAAAAGGCATCCCATTTATGAAACTCATGGCTTCCTCTAACCTTCCAGATCGACTGAAGAGATCGATCATGCAAGAATAATGGCCATTACTCGGTACTATTCCGTATTCATTTATCATTAACTCAAAATATATTTGTCCTTTCTCCACTAATCCTGCCCTACTGCAAGCTGAAATAACACCGGTCAAAGTCACTCCATCAGGTTTTAGTCCATGTTGTACCATTTTGTCAAACAACTGAATAGCCTCAGTGGCCCTTCCAAATTGGGCATACGCGGAAACCATTGCAGTCCAAGAGACTTCATCCCTGACATTCATCTCGTTGAAGAGCTTAGTAGAATCATCAATATCTCCACATTTTCCATACAGAGTCACCAATGAATTTGAAACAGTGACATAATGTATTAGGCCAGAAGTTATAGCTTTACCATGAAACTGGGAGCCCTCTTCTAAGCTACTTATGTTGGCACACGCACTGATCGCTTGTCCTAGTGTATAATGATCTGGATCAATTCCACTTCTTTGCATATTAAGGAAAATTTTAACAGCCTCTTCAGCACGCCCAGTCTGGCCATAACCCACAACCATTGCTGTCCAAGACACGACATTCTTCTGCTTCATTCTATCGAAAACAGTCTTTGCATAATGTAAAGACTTACACTTGCAATACATGTCAATGAGAGCACTGCCTACATATATGTGATCCTGAAGATTGGTCCTGATTATACAAGCATGAATCTGTCTCCCTTGGTTTATTGCTCCCAATCCTCCACAAGCAGGTAGTACACTTCCAAAAGGATATTGATCCATCTTCAAGCCTTCCAATTTCATCTCTCTGAAACACTCAACAGCCTCCGTTTCCAGTCCATTTTGAGCAAGCCCTTTAATCATCGCTGACCAAGAAACCGAATCTTTCTCCATTCTTCGAAATAACTGTAGTGCGTCTTGGATCATTCCACATGCTAGAAGTCCCCCCATCAGCGAATTACACATAACCGTATTTCTATCGTCCAACCCGTAAAAAACCTTCTTTGCATCAGAGACGAAACCAAGTTTTGCATACATATCCAACAATGGGCTCCCAACTAAAAGATAAGACTCAAACCCAAGCTTGATAACCTGCCCATGAATCTGCTTCCCCAAACTAACATGTCCATTGCTAGAAGAAAGTTTCAACATTGTCATCAGCGTAACCCTAGTCAAACTAGCAGAAAAATCTTTCATCATCGTATTATAAGCCTTGACTGCTGCACCAACCAATCCAGTCAAGGAATAGCCTTCAATAAGCACGTTCCAAGTGACACCATCACGATCAGGAAGCTTCTCAAAAGTAGTTTCCATCTCTGAGAGTTGGCCAGATTTTGAATAAGCCAAAAGAAGATTATTCCAGGAGAAAAGATTTGGTTGGGGAATTCCATCGAACACTCGGCGTGCATAAGTGGAGCTTCTGATTACAGCATACGCATGAACGATATTGTTATGCAAAAACGTCTCTGGATGAGGAAGAGTTCTGATAATATTCCCGTGGATCATCTTCACATGGCGACTCTGATTTCTAGCTCCCAAACCAATGCATTGCTTTATCTGAGCAGAGTAGTAGTTAGAGGCCATAGACATCCGTTTTAACAAATAAAACTACTTTTTTGGTAAATGACAATATTTCTTAAAGAAATTAGGTAAATGGCAACGCAATAATCTTTGTCTAAAAGGGTGACGAAAAGCATTAGAGAAATTGCTTATTTACGTTTGGTGCTATTACTATGCGCGTGGGGGTTATATCAAGTGAAATATTAATTGCAGAGAAACAGAAATAACGTCGCATTTAAAGAGGTAGCAATAATAATGTAAACATAAGTAGAAGGATTTAGAGATCCATAAAGAAACATAACGATACAAAATGAAACATAGCGATCCAAAACGAAACATAGCCATATAAAATGACACATATAGATCCGTAGATAAACATAGAGATCCAATAATCTA
>OVAQ01003391.1:0-10038 GCA_900406345.1 Erysimum cheiri
TCTCAACATATCATGTAAAAATTAAAATTTCAAAAAAAAAAACTAAATGTAATAATCAAACAAATAAAAGATTAAAAATATAAAATAAATTAATCAAGACACATGATTAGTTCTTTATGTTCGCCTTTGTTTTTTGCATTATACTTGTAAAACTCTATAGTATTAGTTAGTTTGTTCAGTTTTTGTTTTCAAAATATATTTTACATATAAAAAATGAGTAAATAAAAATCAAATGAAGGCCACATTTCACTAATTTGCTTTAGGCCTCATCAATACAGAGACCGGCCCTGCACATTTGATATTACTTTCTAGGACTCTTTGTTTTAACACTTTCCGGTAATTAGGACATCTCCAACCCCACTCTATTTTTTTATCTATAATATAGTTTAGAGTAAATTTGTCTTCAACTCCACTCTATTTCTCACTTTAAAATAGAGTAAATAATAGGATTAATTACTCTATATATAGAGTAACTCTATTTTATACTTTATAATTTTACACTAAAATAAAGTAAGAAATAGAGTTACTCTAAAATAGAGTAACCCATTGGAGAGAAACTGTACTCTATTTTAGAGTTACTATATTTTAGAGTAAAAAATAGAGTGAACAATTGGAGATGGTCTTAGAACCGTAGATTTGAGATGGTAATACATAATAACAATACATAATTGTATTAGAAATTTAGAACCGTTAAAAAGTCTCACAAGTTCATAATCAGTTTTGTTTACCAACTGTACTATACTAACAATTAATCTGGATCTAACAATTCTATATCAACTTTGCATGTATGTTTTACAGTTTCCACAAACCACAAAAGTACAAATTACTTTAGTCTAGTTGAATTCTTGTTGCGAAATTTTGTTTATTGTGAATGTCTCGTATCATAACAAACCTCATGAAATTCGTATTACTATACATTGTTACATATCAATATATAGAATGAAACAGAAAATTTGCAATATAGAGAAGTTTTGGAAGGAGTTCGGAAGTTCAACATTCTCCATGCGTTTGTTTTAACAAAAACTATATAAAAATATCATTGTTTAGCTAAATAAGTTACCATCTATTAGTTAAAAATAACATGTTATTACGTCAACCGATTAATGGCTTAGTGGTTGACAAATTTACGATAATTAGGGATGAAGGTTCAAGTTTTTCCCGTATGATTTATCAATTATAATCAGCCACTATAATGTTTTAATAGTTTTGGAAAAGAGTACAAAAATTTCCAAATGTCCGGTTAATAATGTACGTACGACTGTGTTCTTTCTCTGGGTTTTCAGATTTTCGAAAATCATGCTTGGTCACTACTCACCAGCGGCTCCTCTTTTGCCATGACCATGTCACGACCTATCTTTCAAACGTTACTCACTTTGCTATATATATAGATTACCTTCGCAAATTAAACACATGCATACGTTTTATGTAAACTTATGTCGATGTCAAGTTTAATTTATCAAAAAAAAAAAAAAAAACTTACTTCGATGCGCGCAGTAGGGCTATATATGTATACTTGTGCGTATAGATACGTGAGGTAGTTTTGCTTTTGAGGCTCCTTCGTCTCTCACATCCGTCGGGGCACGATCAAGCTAAATAGACATTTAAAAGCTAAAAAAAACTAACTTCTTTTTATATAGAAATGTAGCTTTCATATCTAACCTAAAATATATTTGTCGTCAAAATAAAAAATTTAAAAGGATTATTTTAAAAGCTTAAGAGCTTAAAAACTAAAATAACTAAAAGTTCGCACAATAATTTATTATTCTTTATATTACATTATAGACTATACTAGTATTAATACAAATAAACACTTCACATGCATATGTTATTTGTCTTTATCCCACTCTGGTCATTTGAAATTTTGAAAATATCTGTAGACATATAGATCAAATATCTTATCTTTTCAATGAAAATACAAATGTTAACATGTTCCAAATTAAATCTCCGACTTACGAAAAAAAGAAAAAAATAACGACGAAGGGCCACTTTTTTGTTTTTTTGTCTGTAATACTAATCTTAAACAAGTATGAAGTATCTTATCCAAATTACAATTTCTCAATTTTTAAAAGCACACATTAAACGGTCAAATTCCAACTTGTGTATTAGATTTAAATATTACGAAGACGTCAGATAATACAAAAAACATCGCTCCACTAATTTTTGTCGTTTACGTCCAATTTAAAAAATCATATATCTGGAATCAAAAACTATATTTTAAAGCATTTTCTAAAGTATAGCATTTTAATTTATTATGGCGAAAGAACAAAAAATCATTTTAATTTATTACAATCAACATAACCAGGTGTAGAATAATCAACAGCCGAAGCAAAATAAAAATAAAAATAAATGACCCAAAAAAAAATCTAGAAAACCCTAATTTTTCCACTCCCAAAAAAAAAAGAAACAGATGTATGAATGAATGTTATATGTTTAAGCTCATAGTGGCCAGACTTATGTATGATAAATTCCCTAACTATAATCATCTTAAGAACAAGCCCAATCATTATATTGGGCCTATAAATTATAATAGGGCCATTCAAAATACAAGAACAATATAAACGGCGTCGTCAAATATCTAAGTTGAAAATTTAACGAAGTGAGCAAATTCCAAAAAGTTATCGAAGAAACGTTCAAGTTGTGACAGAGAATCTCTCGGTCGTCTTTGTGTTTGTCTCCGACCAGCCTCTCTTTCTTCTCCGATTAGATCCCGTGAGAAGTATTCCACAGACTCTAGGGTTTTCAATTAGCTGACAAGAAAATAATCGATGATACTATTACAATCGCATTCAAGGTTTCTTCTTCAAACGCTATTGACGCGAGCTCAAAAGTGAGTGATTTCATCTTCCTTTGTACAATGTTCAGCTCCGTTTTTAGTTTCACGTAATCTGCAATTAGACCCATTTGTTGGTTTTGATCGATTTTTGATTTCAATTTTGTTAAGAAATCTGAAACATTTTCAAGAACTGGGTTTTGTAGAATGCCGATAAAGTTCAATACTTTGTATTTGATTTTGTTTTTTGTTTTCTCAGTCTTGATAAAGCAGTGGAGCTTGATTATCAATGGATTGAATTTGATGATGTTCGTTACCATGTTCAGGTGAATTTTTGTAACCAAGCATTTAACTAGCTAAGATTTGTTTGAGATTTCATATGTTCGTGTCCAATTTTTATGTTATTATATGAATTTGTTTGATAGGTGACAATGAAGAAGCCAAATGACTTGTTGCTTTCGGTTTCGTTACCAAATCCACCACCTGAAGCAATGTCCTTTGATGGACTTCCTTTGGGAGCTATAGAAGCTATTAAAACTACTTACGGGACGGGTTTTCAAATACTTGATCCTCCAAGAGATGGTTTTAGTCTTACTTTGAAGCTTAATTTCTCTAAAGTTCGTCCTGATGAAGGTTTATACGAGTCTCTTTCTCTAATCGATAAAAAGATCTACTACACTTGGTTTGGTTAGATTTGGATGTTGGTTTGTACTCTTCATTGGAATGTATCTATGTTTTGCAGAGTTATTAACGAAGCTAGCTTCCATTAGAGAAGTGGTGATGGGTGCGCCGTTAAAAATCATTTTCAAGCATTTAGCTTCAAGAACGGTTGCTCCTGAGCTGGATAGGCTTGTAGCTATTATGCATAGACCTAACGAGACATTTTTCCTCGTGCCTCAGGTATATCTATTCTATAGGACTTGCATATGTAGCCATTGAAGTAGATTCTTATGATTCGTAAGAATTTAGATTGATAGAGAACTTAACTGTGCATCGCAGGTGGATAAAGTCACTGTGGCCTTTCCTATGAGATTTAAAGACTCTGTCGACACAATTCTTGCGACTTCTTTCCTAAAGGTGACTATATGATCAAAGTTGAAATGTTCAAACAGGTTTTGATTTCTCTAGTTACTGAAAATATGGATCTTATAATATAGGAATTTGTAGAGGCGAGGCGTGCTGCTGCGCTTAATACTGCTCCTTCTTGTTCATGGTCTCCAACCGCACCGCAAGAATTAGAAGGAGCTCCTAAAGAAACACTATCTGCTAATGCCGGTTTTGTAACTTTTGGTATGATCTCCATCAAAAAAGTGTATCCTGTTTTATTTGAATTTGCATTCGTTGTACCAAACTGAAAGAAACTAACTTTGAAATTATCGATATATATCGCAGTCATTTTTCCTCGGCATGTGGAGGGGAAGAAGCTCGATCGTACTGTCTGGAATTTATCAACCTTTCATGCTTATGTTAGTTACCATGTCAAGGTTAGTCTTTCTTTCATATTCACCAAATACTAAAACTTAAGTCTCTCGCTCTCTCTGCGAGTATGAATTTGTTAAAACTGAGTTTTCCGGTTGTTGTTATATCACAGTTCTCAGAGGGATTTATGCACACCAGGATGCGGCGTCGTGTGGAATCTATGATTCAGGTAAAAAACACCAAACTCAGATTTGTCTTTCGTTCCTTTCTCTTCCACTGCTTAAACGGTTTCATTACGTTCTACTTGTATATGCGTCCTTTAGTTTAACAAAATCGTGTTGTCTCAGGCTCTGGATCAAGCTAAGCCATTGGAGAAAACAAGATCGATGAACAACAAGTCATTTAAACGGCTAGTAAGTTGCGAAAACCATCGTCTTGCAAACAATGTGTTTTTCTTTTCCTTGCATTGTTTTCGAGCTTTGTTTCTTCTTCCTTACAGGGACTCAACGATGCCAATCACACCAACTCCAAGTAGTTCGATTTCTCACAAAAGCAATTTTGTAAAATCTTGTGAGTAGCTGAGACATGTTTTTTTACGATTCAGTCTCTGATATTTTTATTTATTTTTGGTTTCAGATTTGGATTTTGTTAGTACGATTCTTTCAGATATTCTATACATCTGAGCTGATCCTGTTAAATATTTGAACAAATGTATAATGTTAAAACTGTAAGACACTCACATTGAAATGAAACATGTTGGTTTCGAGGAGTCTTAGCTCTTTTGATCGAATCTTTATTGATCTTGAGATTATCTATATACAAAGATTATTATATATCAAATATTTGGATCTTGAGTGATCGTTGTGTTATATAATAAAAATAGGTAAAATTGAGAAAATAAAAATTAATATGATTGGCTTCGCCCGGGTTCGAACCGGAGACCTTCAGTGTGTTAGACTGACGTGATAACCAACTACACCACGAAACCTTTTTGTTTAGTTGATGTTGTTTTGTTATTTATCGGGTATCTTCTATTTTATTGTTTCTTTGCTTATATATATATATTGTTCCCAAAACAACATTTTTAGGGACTAGGGTTATACTCAGGTTATTTTGATTGATTATTATTGGACTATCGTCGACGAAAAACAATTGTTATTTATTTATTCCAGATTTCCAGTACTGGTGAAGTGATCTTAGTCTAGTGGCAAAGTCCACAGCAGACAGACACCATCACACCAGGGATCGAGTCCCCGACTCTACAATTTAATTGTAGAAATTAGGCTAATGGGCCGGCCAGTTGTGGCCCAAATGTTGACAAAAAAAAAAATGAGAGATGCGATGCGAGAGAAGAATGATTACCAATTTAAATTTGATTTGTAACGTGAATATTTTCATCATTATTGAAATGCTTGGAAACAACAGTGAAATAGGTATGTTTTAGTAATTTGTTCATGTTTTAAATTCTAAAAAAGAACTATATAAATCTGTTTTACTTAAAAAGTAGCATAATTTTGTAAATTTGAAATAGCATAAGACTAATGTATTCAAGGAGATTTTGTTCAAATTACACATGCATTCAGAAAAAAATGAGTTAGTAATTGGATTTTAAGTCACTAGTTTTAGCCACAAAAGATTATACCGGTAACCGAAATACAAAAGAAAAGATTTACACATCAATTTCCAATGTGTTCTTTATATATATATCCGATCCCTTGTAGGCTTGTAGGCTTGTAGGCTTGTAGCACCAGTCGCTGATTTGGCTTATAGTCGTTGGAAGGTTTGACTTCAAAAAAAAAAAAAATGTGGTGACATTAAAGAAAAAAAAAAAAAAGATAACAATTTTTGTTTATCATAGTGTTGATGAAAAGTTTTCCGCTTGTCAATCATTATGTGTTGGCAAATTTTTATTTGATAATGATGTTTTTTTGTCTTCCATTAAAGAAAGTTTTGTCTGATTGTTTTTGGATATGGATTAAGTATTTCACCAAAATTCTTTTTAACACTAGACTTTTTTTTTTTTTTTTTTTTTTTTTCAACGGCAAAAAAACTAGCTAAACCAAAAAAACNACCAAAAACACTAGACCAAAAACGTGTTATTAAATCGATTCAAAAAGTGACATTATTTGTAGTACGGTTGATTAAGATATACCATATATAAGTAGAAATTATGATTCTTTAATATTATGCATAGTATCATACATTCATACTGCTTCATTTGTAAGATATACCATATATAAGTGTACACAACGATTAATCTAGATTTAGTAGACAACATCAGACTATTAATAAAAGATATTTTAAACACCTCTCAAGGTGTATATTATATACAAAATAAAAAACATAAGAATGAAATGTAACGTATGCTGCATCCCCGGCTTCGTACACGTGTATTAAGCCCACATCCTCTTAAGATTCTCAATCTTTGCATGTGTTAAATGGTTTACCAGCGGTTTCCCAATTACTGTTTACAGTACCTATTAATTATTCTGGAGTATTCTTTTGACTAGAAAAGGCTGGTGAAATTGGCTTGTGCTGTACGTTTATTTATTGTTTGTAATGGTAGTGACAATTATTTAGATGCTTTTAAGAAAAAATATTTTGGGTTATTTGGTTTTTATTTTTCCTAGACTTTTCGAGAGTAACTAACTCCGATAATTTTGAATATTTATAGATAGTTTTGATAGTTTTTTTTGGATAATTTTGGATATTGCAGATAAGTTTAAATAATTTTTAGTAATTTTGCCTGATTTTGGATAATTATAAATTTTGCATAAAATCTGATCTGAACCAAATCAAACACATAAGTAATTGAACCGAAGATGATCCAAAAATTTAAAATACCAAATAATATTCTATGTGTCCGAATTCAAAAACTCAAAAATTCAAAAAATCCGAACCGAATCCAAATATGTACCCAACTCACCCACTACAACATTTGATTACCCTCTAACTCAATTTCATTCTCTTTATGATGAACATTTTTCTCAAGGGTCAGATCGAATTCTAGATTTTTTTTTTTAGTTAGACATCTATTTTCTGTAAATTAAAAAGCCTCAATTTCTATTAAAAGAGGAAGAATTACATCCAAAGCAAAATAAATGCAAAGTAGCAAGGTAACCAATACCAAAACGACCACCAATGGATGGTTAAAGGAGGGATATATAAGATATAAATCATAGAAAAAGAACATAAGAGATCCACAAATGAGTACGATCTCGACAGCTTCCTGATTGACCGCATCCATAGCAACCCAAAATGTTACAAACTCTACAAAAAAGGTAGAGGGGACTATTAGCCGGGAGGAGGAACCTTGCAATACCGACAAGTCTTGATCATCCAAACCATTCTAAACAAGATGGGTTTTTGGGAAGAAAAATTGCTTTAAAGAAGCAAAACAAACTTATAAGAATGCTTTCCTAATAACCATTCTGACTACGACAAAGGCCAAAACGGAGCATCGTCGAAACGATGGTTTTTCTTTTTACGAGGTGACTTTGAAGGTCTTCAAAATACATGTCATTTCGGCTAAGTATAGCATCACCGAAGAAGGATATCGTACCTACAACTAAACATTTTTCACAAAAGAGAAATTGATAGAAGAGGCATCTCCATAAAGGAGTAAGAAAGGCAACAAAGGTCCAAACACAAACAGTCCAAGCAATTAACAAGATCCTTGAAATAAACCAAAGTTGGGGGTACCATAAGAGACTCACAATCCCAGCGGTAGATCCTAACAAAGCTTTTATCCAAGACAACCAAAGAAGATAAACTATCCTTAGCAAAATGAGGGAAATATAATGGCAAAAGAGAGACATACTTGTACGGACCCAAAACAGAATCGGAATTAGATATGCATACTGCAGTAAGAAATCGTAGAGATACGATAAATTTGTCATCACCTAATAAGATGGTTTCAACATGAGAAATAGTAGGAAAAGTCAAGGGGGAACCTAAAGCAAAGCACTGAAGGAGCGGACAAGAAAAGAAGGTGGAGGAGCTCACAGGGGAAGCAAGCTGGTTGAAGAGTGGCAGTGGATCCGGTGGATTCGGGGGTTCAAGAGGCTCATGAGGTTGCTGGTGGCCAGACTGGAGCAGATCTAAGGGCCTCAATAAAAGAGATTTCCAGCCATAAGAAAGAGTTGACGTGCATCCTCGACACCATCACTGGACAAGAAGCAAGTAACGATCCAGGATTATCTCTTGCCGTCCCCGAAATCTGATGAGTGAATTATTCTAGATAAAGTTTAGCATGCCAATTGGAGATTTAATTTGTCGATTCCATTCATAAATAATTCGTGAGAAAGTGAAACAAATCATAGATTGCGTACTATTGAAAGTTTTTGAGATATTTAAGTACTTAGATGAAACCCAAGGTAAATTTCCCATGAAGTTGCGACATTGATAGCGAACAAGCCAAATAGACGATGCAATTACTCTGCTAGGTTCGAGTGCTCGGCCAACCGATAATGGGCGTTAAACAATCAGAAATATTGGACTAGATCGTATGTGAAAGTAAACGGACATGGGCATAGATGGGAGGATCGGATGTGCAACGCAGTCGTGGTCGACTTGCACCAGCTTAATTTGTGCCTGGCTAGGTGGGTTGCACCGCAAGTCTCGAAAGCTTATTTTGTCGATGCCTATCACATTTTTAGATGTTGTCTTGCTCTGATGACCAAGTCAATAACTAAGATCGAGGGTAGCAGTTAGCAGTTAGTGAAAGTGGTTAATTACGATAAATTTGATTACTCGACTTAAATTAGGTATCTAGCGGGTTGAAGTTGTTTATGGGTTGAATTGGTGGTCAAAATCGCTGTTGGATCGGAATCGATGGTTTCTCTAGTTTATCTATTTCATTATTGGCGGTGTCTCGCACTAATTGACCTTCCATTCGTCTGTTTCCTTTCACTTTCCTTCTCTGTAATTTGTTGTTCTTCATTTTCTGATCTTTTATTTCTCCGTTGTAATTGTTTGTTCAATTCCCATATATTGGATTGAATTTTTAATACTATTAATTATTTTAAATATATGAAAAAATCATAAAAGTTAGGTTGTGGCATAATCAACGGATTCAATATGGTTTCGTTTTTGATATATCCCATATTTCACCCACTGCACCTATGTTTTATGATTTGTTTTTAGAGACTTTCTAGTGTTTTCGTAGTGTTTTAGTGTGTTTACAAGTTAGGTTACGTTTGGAGCTTACTTGGAGCAAAAGAAACCAAAAGGGATCAATTTGGAGCTAAAATGCAGTTTTGAGGATCAATGCAGATTTTCTACCTTTGCTGTCAAGATTGCAGAGTTGTGTCGACCGACACAACTTATCTGTGTCGAACGACACATAGCCCAGAAGACTGCAGATTGACGATTTTGAAGCCCAATTCGATTCCAAGACGTTTTATGGTTCCTATGACCGACCTATGAAGCCCATGACATCCCTAGCTTGTATATATACTGTTTTTAAGGTCATTGTTTAGACCTAAGTCATTTTCTAAGGCATAAGCCTTGTTGTTCTAGAGAGTTTTTGAGAGATTTTTGGAGAGAAGAATCAGATCTCCCTACAGAGAGAAGATTCTGAACTCCTTTACTTCTTCCTTTAATTCTTTTATGATATCTATTTTATTCATGTTGTTTGCTTCATTCACCATGTCTGAGTAGATTTCTTGTTAGATTTAGGGTTTCTCATAAGGGTTTCTCATAAGGGTTTGATGGATTGATTGAATGAAATTGATTAGTTAACGATTATATATCTTATATTCGTTCTTCACCTGTGATTGTTCTTAATGTTTATTCTAGCCTAGCTAACTGGAATTTGAACTTAGGTTATTAGTTAGCACGACAGTGTG
>OVAQ01003393.1:0-10031 GCA_900406345.1 Erysimum cheiri
TGCTTGTAACAAATTCCTCCAATGTTGGAGAGTAACTGATTCCCTTCTTAATATATGAGTTTGATCAAAAAAAAAAGAGAAATTGAGATTACATTTACTCTGGTTTATTTCATATTTTGTTCTATGGTATTATTTCATTTTCATTGGTTTGAATTTTTATTTATATTAATGACCTATTTTAGATTCTACACAAAAAAAAAATGACCTATTTTAGAGGAACTGACATTATATTTTTTTATNATTTATATTGTATTTTCAACTATCCAATTCTATCTAATTATACATAAATCTTAATAAGGTATAAGATATTTTTAATCTAATAATATCTACAGTCAATTATTTGTTTCCAAACATATAATCGTGATCCTGTCTTTTTTAAAGAAATATTTCCGATTGAAACTTTGATATCAACAAATTTTATAGAACACAAATCTAGTTATAGTTAGATGTGTCTTTGATATATGCAAGTGTATAAACTTCTCGAAACCCCATCCGTTTTCTGTTGCATTAGGCCATCCCCCCGGCCCCCACTATAGGAACCAGAAGTGTAAGTGTCAAGTTTGCGTGTAGAGAATTTGGTGAGTCTCCAATCGGAAATAGGGTCACCAATGTTTTGTTCGTAAGAGAAAACTTCCCAATTTTCAAAGGGTTAAGCAACGAAGATGTCAACGCCAAACACACTTTGTCCGCCGTTGAAAATTAATGAATCCATATCCCGGATTTTGGAAATACCCAATCTCAAGAAAGTTTAGTTGTCCCCATTGTTGTCTAAACAAATGAAATCGCTGCGCCTTAGTCTCTGCAAACCGATCTAATTAGTCTAAAAAAACCCACAAAAGTTTAGTAATTTAAACATCTATATCTTTTTATATGTCCCTTTCTCTAGATTAATTATTACCCTTGTCTATAGTGCTTTTATAGACGAGGAATGTGATCTCTGCATATCCATCTTTTGGATTGGCGATGAGGCTTGAATTATCGATTCTTACGTAAAGCGAATTAACCCTACAACAGGAGATATATAATGCGATTAATTACCTGGGTTGACAGGTATTCATGAAAGACACAGGAAATTTATATCCAAAAGAATTGTTGTTTGTGCTGCATCAACATCATTATTATCAGTTTTTTTTAAAGTTTTTTCATTACATTACAAATAATGATCACTCTTCGTGCAGCATCAAGAAGACACATCAATGATGAAGCAGAGAGTCTCACCGGAGATGTCAAGAGACAGATCCTTCATCTGTTGAAGATTCTCTCCGTCGATTTGTAATTTTTATATGAAAAGGATTTTGGAAACTGTTNTTTTGGAAACTGTTTATATATATATGAACAGTTTCCAAAATCCTTTTCATATAAACCTTGACATATATTATTACTATAGATTCACAGTACAATGCGTTAATAAGTGTGCTGAAAACGTGTTTTCAGCATGTATATTTGTTTGATGTAATTAAGTAATTAAGATGACCCAAAACCAAAGCGTAGAAAAGTCTCTCAGGGAATTAGAGGGACGTTTCGTGAAACTATCAAGGCACGGTTATTGTTATAGCCGTTGAACTTCCAAACAGAATCGGGTTGGTTTAAGATAATCGTTCAAGGACGACGACTAGATCGTCAATTCAGTATTCATTCAACGAAAATGATCGTGTGTTCCACTTATTTTGGTTCTAAAGTGAAGATTTGTATCCGAGTCAAGAACAATGATTGAAATAGTAAAACATTTGATGGCAAAAAGACCAAAATACAGACCCATTGTTTGACTAGAGAGATATTAAGAGCATACTTATCGGTTTTCTTAACTATTTTTTTTTAATTATTTATTTAAATTTTAAATTATTTTAAGATATGAACCAATTTTATAGAAACACATGACATATGATTTCTTTCTCAAATGAGAAACATTTCTTTCCTCTCTTCTATTTTTTTTTCTTTTTTTTCAAATATTATTTAGCTATCCGGATAGGAATGATCTAACTTTCTCATTTACATTCATATGTTTTGTGCTAATTACTATATACAATTTGTTGAATTTGCAGTTTTTTCCAAAATCTGAATTCAATGATTCCATTTATTAACAAATCAAGTCGTTGAATTTGATTACGTGATTTCCTTGAAGTTACCGTATATAAATATTTATTCTTTTCGCTAAGATCAAAAATATCTTGTTTTATCTTTCATATTCTGATATTCACCAAAACGTCTATCCAAGCAATTTCAAAATTATGAATTTCGTTATGCTTTCAAAAATGCTCTTAGCATTGGCGTCCATCAGCCTATTTTATGTTGCTTCTGCCCAACAATCATATGGAAATTCAACAGTTTCGGCACTTTTCGCTTTTGGAGACTCCATACTCGATACGGGCAACAATAATCTTCTTCTAACTCTTACTAAAGTCAATTTTTTCCCATACGGTAGGGATTTCATAGGTGGAAGAGCTACCGGAAGATTTGGTAATGGAAGAGTTTTTTCAGATATGATTGGTATGTGTATCGATTTCTAGAATGATTTATTATTAATATATTTGTAACAAATACATTAGTTTTGTAATATTAATTATGACACGAGTATTATTTGTATGTGACATAACAAAACAAATTTCTTTGTGTGCAGCCGAAGGTTTGGGATTGAAGACTCTCTTACCAGCATACCGTGATCCATTCCTCTCGAACAATGATCTACCAACTGGTGTTTGTTTTGCATCCGGTGGATCTGGACTTGATGCTATCACTGCTAGAATACAAGTAAAATTTTAATATTTTGTCCAAAACTTTTGTAACAACTTTTTTTTTGTAATCAAATTTTAATAGATTATATTTTGGTGTGATTAGGGAGTTATATGGGTGCCAGACCAGGTTAGAGACTTTCAAAACTACATCACTAAACTAAATGGTGTGGTAGGGAATCAAGAACAAGCAAATACAATTATATCAAATGCTGTTTATCTAATCTCAGCCGGAAATAACGATATTGCTATCACCTATTTTACTACGATGACTAGAAGATTTCAGTACACTGTTTCAGGCTACACTGATCTCTTGGTCACTTACACTCGTGATCTCATAAAGGTACAAAACAAAAATTAAATATAGAACACTGTCATGTGATTAATTTTTAGTCAATACGTACCTAAAATATTCTATTGTTTTTTTTTTTTGTTATTTGAAGAGTTTATATGATATGGGTGCAAGAAAATTTGCGGTTATGGGAACATTACCGCTAGGTTGCTTACCAGGAGCAAGACACATGATTGGGAATTTATTTAAAATATGTGAAATCTTCTCAAATCAAGCCGCTGATACGTTCAACAAAAAATTATCTGCCGAAATTGAAAATCTTGGTGGAACATTTCCGGGTGCCAAATTCATGTACATAGATATGTACAATCCTCTTCTTGGTCTCATCAATAACCCTCAAGCTTCAGGTAATCACATGATTCTACAAGACAACTCAGATGTGTATTTTCAAAATATTTAATATGTTGTCATGATTCGTTGGAAAATGCAGGCTTCACTGATGTAGCTGATGGGTGTTGTTGTATGCCGACGTCTATAATACCGTGCTTGGACGCGTCTCGTTACGTGTTTTGGGATGTTGGCCATCCGACCGAGAAGTCATACAAAACTATCGCACCACAGATTATTGAAGATATCAAAGCAAAGCTGGCATGATCAATTTATTTAGATTGTTATAGTTAGAGCATCTATAGTAAGAGTCTCTCACAAAATCTTTCCCTTTTAAGAACTATAAACAAATAAATAATAATAAATTATTAAGAGAGGTTCTCAAAATAAAAAGAGAATGTTGAAAGTTTATAAAATCAGAGACTCTCTAACACTCTTTTTCTCCATTCTGAGAAACTCATAATTTGTTTTTTTGTTATTTGTTTATAAATAAGTTAATATTCTATGCGGTTTGACCAAAAAAAAAAGTTAATATTCTATGTTGAAAGATTCATACAAGAAATTATTAATATAGATGGTCTCAGCCCCGGCTCAAATGGGTGGGCAGAGGCCTCTGCCCAGGGGCCCAACAAAAAAGGGGCCATTTTTTTTTTTTTTTTTCAATTTTATTTTNNNTTTTATTTTTAGTAATGGAACATGAGAACATAAAATTAGGATTTTTAGTTAAAAATGTGTAGATTATGTTTTGTAAAATGTCACTAACAATTAGTTATGTTGAATGTGTTTTCTTTCTTATAAATTATTAATTTTATTTTAGGTACTTATGTTTTTTTCCTTTGTGTCTAGTGAAATGCTTGAATTTGTTAAAAGTTGTTACCCAAATGTTTTAGCCATTTTATACATTGACAAAAATATGTTTGAAAGCATGGATTTTGATACTATCATTCATAAGTTTGCATCGACTAAAGTTTTTTTGGAAAATCCATTTTATATGATCATTTTCTCTATTTTTTTTAATAACTATTGGGTTTTATCTTTCAGATTCAAACACGTGTTTATCGGTGAGAAGTGTAACATCTATATTATTATTTTTGAAGTACATTTTGAATCTATATTATTATTTTTGAAGTACATTTTGAAAAGTAGACATTATTTTCGAATTAATTACAAGGAATGTCATCACAAAATCTGTTTTAGGAAATCATTTTTCATATCATGAAGATTTGGTAACTAACATTAAAATCTAAATTTTTGCAATTTTTAAAGGAAATGTAAAAAAAAAAAAAAAAAAAAAAAAAATTTAAAAAACCAAAATTTAATTAGTTACTTGAAGGAATGTTTTTTAAAAAAAAGTATNAACCAACATTTAATTAGTTACTTGAAGGAATGTTTTTTAAAAATAAGTATGAGTAGGGTGCCGAAAAAAAAAAAAAAAAAACTTTTATATAGGGGACCGTTTATGTAGCTCGCCCTATGGATTCTAAAATGTTTGAGCCGGGGCTGGATGGTCTCAGAGCGAATCCATGTTATAAATTATGGGTGCAGTTGCACCTAGGTAATATATAAATAATTGATTTTTTTACACCAATACGAAGCAATTACAGTGACAAAATGGTTTAAAATACACTTAATTAAAACCTAAAATAATAGATTTGAATCTTCTTGATAATATTTTGCACCCATTAAAACTTTTTACTGGTTCACCTGTGAATGGTCCTAATACCGACCAATAGGTTTTCATATGTTTAAAGAAATAAATTATCGGTTACCCCAGCCACAACGTCGTTCTTTGGTCAAACCCAATATTTCTTACTATGTAACGAATATACATTTTAAATGTTAGTGTTGACTTGATTCCTGTCATGTTTTTTTATCCAAACTTAAATATTTAGTAACTATATTTCAGTTAAATGCCATGGGCCTTTCAAGCTTTCTAGTGATGCACATACTATCAAGAAATATCAAACGTTGGATTTATTCAATGGACATCAGTACATCACTATCAACAAATTTAATTTAAGAACTTATATTCCCGTTTTTGTATCACATGCATATACCGTTGTTATGGTATTTAGAAGATGAATTTTCCACAATATTCATAATTAGTCAGATTTATTAATGCTACTGTCCATACATATCTCGTCATTTTTCGATCCATATTCCTACTTTATTCAGAGAGCCTTCAAAGTTCAAACACCGTTTTCGTGGAGCATCTTTTTATGTCGATTGTGATAATACCGAAATAAAAGTAGTACTTATTGTTATTTATCTTCTTACAGTTTTTGTTTTTTGTAAAACGAAATCTCCAGATTTAAATCTCAGTGCTCAGTGCTCAGTGCTCATAGCTAGATTCCTTTGCCTGTCACGTGAATCCAAAACATCACGTGAATTTTAGTTTTAAACTAGTCCCCATTTCGAGAAATTTAGTGTAGGAATGGCAATATTTAAACGATCTTGCTAATTATAAGACGCCCATCAATTTATAAAACAAAAATTAAAATTAAAATAGTCTGGAATTAGTGAACTACTAGAACTTGTATTCCTTTTAGACACCAGTCCGTCTTGTGATTAAACCAATAAGGAGAAGAAAATGTTAAGATTAGCCGATTAGGCAACAAATTATTGACTTACGAGTCATAGAACAAAGGTTCGACATAAAGGTCTTTAGTCTTCTGACAGCCTCGAGAGGTGTGGTAAGTTTTGTCATTACTACATTCCCCAAACACATATTCCTTTTTTAACATCGGTGTCTGTCTGCAACAATGTAAATGTACAAATTTTCTTTAAAACTGATTAATTATATTGATTGTCAGGTTGTCAATGTACAAATTTCTTTTCAATTTATGCAAACCTACGTCAATAATTTGTTTCTTCGTATTTTTTTTCCGGCGAACTGTACTACTCCATTTTATTTGTGGAATAGTAATTACATAGACCATTTCCAATGGTTTTCCTTATTTCTACCTCTACAATAGAGAAACTCTATAATAGAGGTGAGTTTTACTCTTATAACAACAAATAATCCATTTTATAGTTACTAATCAATACTATAATCCTAGTTCACTTCTCAACTAGCCCAATATAATTAAATAGTACTCCTACAATTTACTTTCAACTTGACTCTTTCTTTTCTTTTTAATAGTATTTCTATAAGGGCAACCCTAATAAAAAGAAAACAAAAAAGGACACCGACTTTTTTCTCTCTATAAGNTAAAAATAATAATTAAAATATCTAAGGACAAATATTTTGTCTCACCGATAAATATGCTCTAAACATAAAATCTCAAAAGCAATGAGAAAAGAGTTGTTGTTTCACAGTCTTCGTCTTCCACTCAAGTTGAAATCAGAAGAACCATCAATGGCTTCTCCAGTATCTCTCTTCCTCCTCCCTCTCCTTCTTCTTCTCTCCCACGCTTCAGGTACTCGTATTTTTTTTATCTCAGATCTTTTAAATCTAAATCANGGCCATGTTTATCGGCAACAAAATGGGCGTCCTTAGCTTAGTTTTGGATTAAAAATAAATAAAAAATATGGTATTATCAAAAAANTATCTCAGATCTTTTAAATCTAAATCATATATTAATTTACATCAAACGAAACTACGTACGTACTGACATTTTGGGGTTCACTTTACTTTTATTTGTGATGAANGATCTCAGATCTTTTAAATCTAAATCATATATTAATTTACATCAAACGAAACTACTGACATTTTGGGGTTCACTTTACTTTTATTTGTGATGAATAAGCTTCAACGGTAATATTCTACAACAAGTGTACATACACAGTCTGGCCTGGGATCCAACCTAGTTCCGGTCAGTCGTTACTCGCCGGCGGCGGATTTAAACTGTCTCCGAACAGAGCTTACACTCTCCAACTACCATCGCTCTGGTCAGGTCGCTTCTGGGGCCGCCACGGTTGCTCATTCGACAGGTCCGGCCGTGGTCGCTGCGCCACCGGAGACTGCGGTGGTTCTCTCCTCTGTAACGGAGCCGGCGGTGTACCTCCGGCAACTCTCGCCGAGATCACCCTCGGTCATGACATGGACTTTTATGACGTCAGCCTCGTCGATGGGTATGTCTCATTTTTAAAACCAATTTAAAAAAAATTCTGTTCGGCTTAAGTTTTGGTTTTGTTATAAGAGGAATACTAATTTTAATGAATATCGATTTTTAGTATTTGGTAACTAAAAGCGATTTTAGTATTTGGAAAAAAAATTGAAAATGAAACTAAAAGCGATTTTACTAAATCAAACTGATTACTGAAACCTAAGCGAATTACAGATGATTGTATTTACCAAAAAGCCACAAAACCAAAATCGATACCAAACTATTGCTTACCTGATTACCTCCAACATAAATAATTTAAACAATGTTTGTTTACTCTCTTGTAATACTTTTCTTGTCAATTAATTTAAATGACAGATATAACTTGGCGATGTCGATAATGCCGGTAAAGGGTACGGGAAAGTGTACCTACGCCGGTTGCGTGAGTGACCTGAACCGCATGTGTCCGGTTGGTCTACAAGTCCGTTCACGTGACGGAAAACAGGTAGTAGCCTGTAAAAGCGCGTGCTCGGCCTTTAACTCACCACGCTATTGTTGTACCGGCTTGTTCGGTAACCCACAGTCATGCAAGCCTACGGCTTACTCTAAGATCTTCAAGGTAGCTTGCCCCAAGGCTTACTCCTACGCGTACGATGACCCCACTAGCATTGCCACGTGTTCTAAAGCTAACTACGTCGTCACTTTTTGCCCTCACCACGGCCGTTGATTAAAATCTCACTTTTAATAGTATATGAATAATTTTACATGATTATTTAGTACGAGGTTCTTTTTCTTATGAGGTCTTTTTCTTTAATTAAAGTTCTTCTTATGAATTCTCGAGACTTAATTTTTTTTTTTTGCTTAATGTTTTCTTATTCCTTTTCGATGATCTAGTAAACAACTTCAGATTTCGTCGAATGCGTTTAATGATTTAGTGATGTCTAGTTAGTTTAACGGCACTTAAAAATACAACAAAACACGAATGACAAAGGAAGAAGCTTATTTCGGTTAATTTTGCATTTTAATACCGCAGATACATCGACCCTTCAACAAACTTATTTTTTTCCTTAAAAAAAGGAAATTAATTCTAAATATGTATTTAGTTAAGAAACAAAAATTAAATGGTACTCTACTCGGTTTAGTTAGCTGGATTCATGCTTCTATACCACTTTAGACAAAAATCTCAAAACTATTAAAATCCCTAAGAACACGCTCTAGTTTAATCCATCGTTGATCATTAAATATAATTGAATTGTCACCATGCAAGTTTGAATTAATTACCATCGTGAAGCAAACAATAAAAACTCAAAGCAAATGGAATAATGGATATTACACCACTAGTATATTTACGTACATATAAATGAAACCCTTTTCCATCGACAAGACCAAAACAAATCAGGCGAAAACAAGAAAAAAACAAAATAAAAAAGGACCAAGAAGATGGCGTTGAATTTTTGGAGAGATGTATTAAACTGGGTAGTGCCGGCTGGGCTTATGATAGTTGGATTAACATGTCTGTCGCTAATCGGAATTGTTACTTACCTTGATGTGCGATTGGTACGATTAGCTATCACCAACGATAAGAAATTTGAATTTATGTCTGATGTTGCTGGTGTCTTGTTTTGTGCCTGTGGCTCAATTGTATTCATCATCGTGGCCTCCATTTGCTTCAAATACGCAGCTATTCGTTTACGAAAACATTTGACCCACTCCCAGGATCCTTCTACCCCCGCATAACTTTTACCACCTATTTTTAGTAACACATGTACAGTACTATACTAATTAATTACTTTTATCTAGGGACTTATATTTACTTCACGTTACATATCTATTCTAAAAAATAAAAATCTGCATGGAATAAGGAAGCGTACATTTTTTTTTTTTTTTTTTTGTCCATAGCGTACATTGGTGATTGGTATATATGATTTCTTATTTTGTTTTTGTACATAGTTTTAGTAGTAATATTTAATTATTTCCAGAAAATATTCTTAAAAGTATCAGATGATAGACATGGTTCAATGAATATATTAATATTCAGGATTGTTTCCAATATGTACTATTCAGATGTCGCACTCATATATATTGCTCTGCACGACTAACTAAGAACATATTCATATCTTTCAAAAAAAAAGAGCAAGAACATATCCTTAAAAAAAAAAAAGTAAGAACATATTCCTTATTTTGATAGGCACTATGTAATAAACCAATAATCAAATTGAGGCGACACACTGCATTAAGACAGCTTGTAAACCTCATACTTTAGACCACAATTGGTCGGTTCATTAGTCTAATCCCTACAAATTATAGAGAATGTGATTCGATCCCTGATGTTTCATTCTATTAATTTTTGCTGTTGTTGGTAATATGTTATTTGGAATAATGTATTTATTGGTCAACCTGTTATTTATAAAATAAAACTGATAACACAGATACTAGCCAAACAGAAAAAAAAATATATCTATATTATTAGGTAACTAGATTCTAACCCGCGCCGCCGCGGGCCGATATTATATATTTCTTTTTTGGGAAAACGATTTATTTCCCCACAGGAACTATGACATCGTATCAGATGCAGCC
>OVAQ01003394.1:0-10031 GCA_900406345.1 Erysimum cheiri
AATGAATAACCCTGATGGGCTTATTGGGTCCGGTTATAAGTTCAATATGATGTATTATAACATAGATAAAATTTTGGATAAAAGTTTACGTAATCCAGTATTAAAATCGATGTGTACCTGATTTTTTCGAGTACTTATATATTTTGAAATTTTAAACTTGAACCCGAACCCGATAGAATCTAAACCAAAACCAAGCCGATTTTTCATATATCTACCATATCTAAACTCTTCTACCCGAAAAAACCCAAACGGGATCGNAGTGTGCGCGCATAAGGCTTCAGGATATTTGCACAGTAAATTATCTATTGGGCCTTAAGAAAAACCCAATAGCCCACAACAAAAACGCGCGTCGGCGCGTGTATCACACCTTCTACAGTCTCACACACAGACTCTCTGATCGTCACCGGTAAATTAGTTGGCAACTCACACCGCCTGCTCTTCGATAACTCCGAGGAAACCTCTCTCTCCTTAAATCCCATCTCTCTCTCTCTCTCTCTCTCTCTCTCTCTCTCACATTGCGATTAACGAAAATTCTCAAAAATGTCTCGTCTTCTCCAAACATCCTTCATACCCTCAATTTCTCTCCCCACCACAAAGACACGATCTTTCGATTCGGGTTTCCGTGTAAAGCCACGAATGATCCCAATCCAAGCAAAGATCCGAGAAATCTTCATGCCTGCACTAAGTTCAACAATGACAGAAGGAAAAATCGTATCTTGGGTTAAATCAGAAGGAGATAAGCTCAATAAAGGAGAGAGTGTTGTTGTTGTTGAATCTGATAAAGCTGATATGGATGTTGAGACTTTCTACGATGGTTATTTAGCTGCAATTATGGTTGAAGAAGGTGGTGTTGCTCCTGTTGGTTCTGCTATTGCTTTGTTAGCTGAAACTGAAGATGAGATTGCTGATGCTAAGGCTAAAGCTTCTGGTGGTAGTAGAGCTTCTTCTCCACCTGTATCAGCGACGGTTGTGACGACAATTGAACCATCTGTGGCTGATGAGAAGAAGATTGAGGCTCCGAAGGCTGTGGCGGCATCTGCGGTGCATCCGGCGTCTGAAGGAGGGAAGAGGATTGTGGCGTCTCCTTATGCTAAGAAGTTAGCTAAGGAATTGAAGGTGGAATTGGCTGGTTTAGTTGGGAGTGGACCAATGGGAAGGATTGTGGCGAAAGATGTTGAGGCTGTTTCAGCTGGAGGAAGTGGAGATCAAGGTGTTAAGGAAGTGTCTGTTGCGGCGGCGGCTGTGGCGCCTGGTGTGGAGCTGGGATCGGTTGTTCCGTTTACGACAATGCAGGGGGCTGTGAGTAGGAATATGGTGGAGAGTTTGGCTGTTCCTACTTTTAGAGTTGGATATACAATCACTACGGATGCTCTTGATGCTCTCTATAAGAAGGTGAGTAGGTTTTGAAAATTTAGGTTGGTTGAGATTATAGGAAACAAGAATAGATTGGATTATGATTGCAAACTGAAAGAACTACAATTGGTTGATGGGAAGGAAAGATTTAGAACTTTATGATAGAAGATTTGAAGAAGAATGTAGCTTAAGGGTTCGAGTTCATACATTTTTGTTACCTACATGCTTAAGTAACTAGGCGATTTAATAGCTAAGGAACCCATTGAATGGTTCATTACTGATTTGGCTGTCTCTGTTTGTCCAATGTTAATATGTAGTAGTGTTTCGGTTTAGTTGAAGTAGAAATGAGAGTATCTTATGATGTGGATTAGAAGCACATACTGGTTTCATACTGAAAGTGTATATATTGAGTTGGTTAAATCTTTGTTGTTTGGTTGGTTTAGATTAAGTCGAAAGGTGTGACAATGACGGCACTCCTTGCGAAGGCAACTGCACTTGCACTGGCGAAACATCCAGTAGTAAACTCGTCCTACAGAGATGGTAACAGTTTCGTGTATAACAGTAGCATCAACGTNTATCACTACCGATGCTCTTGATGCTCTCTATAAGAAGGTGAGTAAGTTTAGAATATGAGGTGTGGTTGAGATTATAGGAAACAAGAATAGATTGGATTGTGATTGCGAATTGAAAGAATTACAATTGGTTGATGGGAAGGAAAGATTTAGAACTTTATGATAGAAGATTTGAAGAAGATTGTAGCTTAAGAGTTAGAGTTCATACATTTTTGTTACCTAGATGCTTAAGTGACTAGGCGATTTGATAGCTAATGAACCCATTGAATCGTTCATTACTGATTTGTCCAAGGTTAATATGTAGTAGTGTTTCGGTTTAGTTGAAGTAGAAATGAGAGTATCTTATGATGTGGATCAGAAGCACATACTGGTTTCATGACTGTAAGTGTATATATTGAGTTGGTTAAATGTTTGTTGTTTGGTTGGTTTAGATTAAGTCGAAAGGTGTGACAATGACGGCACTCCTTGCAAAGGCAACTGCACTTGCACTGGCGAAACATCCAGTTGTAAACTCGTCCTGCAGAGATGGTAACAGTTTCGTGTATAACAGTAGCATCAACGTTGCTGTTGCTGTTGCTATAGATGGTGGTCTGATCACTCCGGTGCTTCAGAACGCCGATAAGGTTGGTTTTTTTTTTTTTTTTATGCTTTATAATAGGTGTTTAGTTTTCTTTGCCTTCGGAAACTGTATCAGTGGATTGTGACATCTTTCTGTAAACAGGTTGACATTTATTCGTTGTCTAGAAAATGGAAAGAATTGGTTGATAAGGCCCGAGCCAAACAGCTTCAGCCTCAGGAGTACAATACTGGTAAATATAATACTTGAATATAGTCTATATAGAAATGATTGAGTTCGAGTTTTTGCAACAGAAATCCTTGTGTAATAGGTTCTTGATCGTTTGAGTCTTGTTCCTTTTTTTTCTCCTTCGGGGTAACTTCAGGTACATTCACTCTATCTAACCTCGGAATGTTTGGCGTTGATCGGTTTGATGCGATTCTACCCCCTGGAACTGTAAGTGTTTTTTCCTTTATGCATGTTTGTAAAACTATTTAGCTTATTTTTTCAGCCTAATAATTATGCTAAGGAATAACAGAACAGCTCATCGATTTTCTTGTTTTTGAACAATGAAGGGGGCGATTATGGCTGTAGGAGCATCTCAACCTTCAGTGGTTGCTACTAAAGACGGCCGCATTGGCATGAAAAACCAGATGCAGGTAAATCTTATTATCAACCATCGTTAGAACTTGTTCCTCTTCTCCTTTGTCTTCATGAAATTGTTTCGAGTTGTCCTGCGAACTTGTTAATCATGACTGGTCACTTGCAAACCCACAGGTGAATGTCACGGCAGATCATCGTGTGATCTATGGTGCTGATCTCGCACAGTTCTTGCAAACACTGGCCAGCATTATTGAGGACCCAAAGGACCTTACATTCTAGCCCTTATTACTGCTTTCCGAATCCCAGTCTTCTCTGCTTTTGATTCCATGGGAGCTTGTATTTCTGCGGTAATCAGTTTCTTTGATAGATTCAACCATTTCAGAGTAATGTTGAACGTAATCATTTCTTTCTTTGAGCTATCTTTGCAACATTTGACACATTAAAAGGCCTTCCCACATGATTTTGCTGCTGACTTTTTCATATATATCCACTTCATGTGATGAATCTTATATGGAGTAATAATTTTAGCATGAGTATTGACATGAATCTTATAGGGACTGATAATTTTTAAACTACAACTGTGAATGCATTAGATCCTTATTGTTTCTCAGCATCTCGAAAATGGAGATGCAAATAATAGACTGCCAGAGGAAAGAAACCTCTCTATGCTGCTTATACATACACTNATCATCTGACACCTTTACTTAGAGTCTTGTGAGCATCCGTAGGACAGTCTTCATCTTTGGCCTTGCCCCAGGAGAGATGTTTATGCAGGCAAGAGCAACACTGAGGGCACGGAGCATCTGCTTTGTAGCTACAGTTGATGTTTTGCTCACTCTGATATCAAGAATGTTGTTGATCTGCTCTTGTTGGCTGGAATGGCTCTGCACCCACTTAGCCAATTCTCTTCCTTCGCTTACCGCTGGTCTTCCAGTTAACAACTCCAGAAGAATCACCCCAAAGCTGTAGACGTTCCCAGCCATTGTCACCCTCATTGTGTAAGCATACTCTGATGAAGAGATCAAAAGGTGACAGATTAAGAGAGCTGATGTTTCTTTGGCAAGCCCAAAAAGGTTTTGTAATATGTGTTTACCTGGTGGAATGTAGCCGATGGTGCCTGCAACTGCCGAGAGGCTGCTGTTGCTTTTGGAAGGATCGATTACCTTGAACAGTTCAATGTCCCCTACTAGGGGCTCAGTGAGCGACTTGAGCATTATTTTTTTACTAGAGAGATCTGGTAGAAAGATTGGATCACGGCCGCTGGATTTGGATCCATGCAAGTAAGAGATCCCCTGAGCTATGCCAATCGCAATACTGTACCTGCTCGTCCAATCAACCACATCACTGGTATTGTTGTGTAGAACCTCGTAAAGGGTACATGTGTGAGCAAAGTCATAGATGAGGAAGCATCCATCAGAATAGAGCACATAAGCTAGTGGAACCATTACGTTTGCGTGATGCAGCTTGCCCAACGTCTCTAACTCTAGCTCTAGTTGCTCACTACTGGCTTTCTGGAAAAGCCTGTCTCTTGTGTTAAGTTTTTTGATAAAGTAAATAGAACCAGAGGGCATGACTACTCTGTAGTAACTCCAGAACATTGTCTGATGCAGAGCATTTTCTGGATGAGCAACAGCTTCCACAGCTTTGGCGAAGTTGATGTTTGATCTGTGTATAGCGTTTGAAGTGAGAAGCTTTCCATGAATGACCTCGGGGAGTACAGTTGATCCTTCTTCATCTAGGTCGACCTGCATGTTGTTAACCCCCTTGAAGCGCCTAGATTGTTTCAGAACGATGACAGTTATGATCCCGGCCACGAGAGCAAGAACTCCAAGGGCAACAAATATTATAACCATAACTAATTTACTTTTCCCTGGCCTTCTTTTGATAAGGACTTCATCCTTATCTATTGACTTAATCCCGGGGTTTCCACTGATATCGATTGAAACATTCCGGTTGAACCTTGGAGCATTTCCGGTTAGCTGGTTATTGGAGAGTATGAGCTGTGTAAGGGATATTAAACTGTCAGAAGGAGGGATTTTGCCTGAAAATTTGTTATGTGACAGATCAAGAACTTCCAAGCGATCAAGTTGAAACAATGAAGCAGGGATGGGCCCTTCAAACATGTTGTAGCTGAGATTCAACGAAATCTGCAGCTTTGGCGGCATTACTGGTATCCTCCCGCTTAGCTGGTTTTGTCCGAGCTGAAGTTCTATCAGATCCTCCAAGTCTCTAATGTTTCTAGGTATGGTACCACTCAGATGATTGCCTTGCAAGTTCAGTTTGGAAAGCTTCTTTAGCTGCGAAAGAGAAGGCGGTATGGATCCATTCAGGGAATTCCAGCTGATGTTAAGAATCAAGAGGTTACTTAACAATTTGATATCATCTGGGATTTCTCCGGTAAGCTTGTTTTGCTGCAGTTGTAACACTTGAAGCGCGGTCAGGTTTCCAAATGTAGGAGGTACGATTCCCGTGAACTCGTTCATAGCCAAGTTCAGGAGATTCAAACTCTGACACGAAGCAAGCTCACGAGGTATGTAGCCAGTAAAACTGTTGTTGTCCATCTCCAGATAGGTTAGGTTCTGCAGTNGGTAAGCTTGTTTTGCTGCAGTTGTAACACTTGAAGCGCGGTCAGGTTTCCAAATGCTGGAGGTAAGATTCCCGTGAACTCGTTGATGGCCAAGTTCAGGAGATTCAAGCTCTGACACGAAGCAAGCTCACGAGGTATGAGGCCAGTGAAACTGTTGTTGTCCATCTCCAGATAGGTTAGGTTCTGCAGTGATTCAAACGCAGCAGAGGGCACCGGACCTATTAGCTTATTGCTTCCTAGTCTCAACCTAACCAGGCTAGGCGAAATGCTTTGTGGTATCATTCCAACAAGTTGATTAGACGATAGATCCACAGAGACGAGTTTAAGCTGCGACAAAAGGTCACCTGGAACCGACCCATTTAGGTGGTTGAAGCTGAGGTCTAAGTTCTCAAGGTGTTTTGTGATCCCTGATGGAATGACTCCGGTGAATCGGTTACGGTTCGCTGCAAATCTACGCAAAGTGTGGATGCTTGAAAGTGATTTTGGGATTAGCCCATCAAGATTGTTGTTGGAAAGAAGTAAACTTACTAACTTGGAGAGGTTACCTAACGAACCCGGGATTGACCCATAAAGCTGATTATCACTGAGATCCATCTGCGTTAGTTCTTGATAATCTTCGATGCCTTCAGGAATAGTACCGCTCAAATGATTGTCTGAAACCTCAAGCTTCTCCAGACTTTTCGCCAAATTAATCGGAACAGAACCAGTTAAGCTGTTGAAGCTAAGATTCAAACTCCTCAACTGAACTAACCCATCAAAACCATAGTCTCCAATGTTCCCAGTCAACACGTTGTGAGAGAAATCAAGAACCTCCAGGTTCGAGAAACCGTGGAAACTAGGAGAAGAAGCAAAGTTGTTAGTGCTGAAGTTCAGATGCTTCAACTCAACTAGTTTTTCGCAATTCGTCACAAACTCATCTGGGATTGAGCTCAATCTATTCTTAGAGACATCAAGAGACTCCAGACTTTGGATTTGGCAGACAAGTGGTAAGAAAGAAGAATTGGAGAGATCAAAGCCAGAGAGAAAGAGGCTTATCACAGAGCCATTGTCTGGTTGGCTGCAAAGAACACCGTTCCATGAACATGGTTTACTCTCAGAACCAGGAACATTCCAATACGAGATATTAAGGACTCTTGAGAGTTCGATCATCGTGTTCGTTTGATTCAAAGACAACTCCGAGAAACATAAATGGCAACAAGACATGATGATAAAGAAGAGACAGAACATGAACTTGCCTGTTTCTTGAGGAGCATGTATCTTCTTCATCTTTTTGACTCCAATGAATGAATGAATATTGTTTTCAGGCAAAAAGATGAAAAGCTTAACGCGTAAGAGAAAAATGGAAAAAGAGAGGTCAAGGAAAGTGAAGAGAATGGTTACTACAGTGACTATAGTATTGTGTCGTGTTGATTGGGTTGAAGGAGTTGACTTGACTGATGCGTTATTACACAAACTCACAAAAGTCTTTTGGTTCCAAGTGTTTTGCTTTTCTGTTCTGCCACGTCATCACTCTTTGGTTTTTTTTCTTTTTCTTTTTTGATAAAAGTAGGTTCCTTATGTTGACCATAATAGTTTATGTTTTGTTATTTTTCTTTCTCTTAAGAAAAAATCATAGAGAACTTCTCTAATCATTTAATTGTTTAGAAAAAAAAAAAAAAAAAAAAAGNAAGGACCAGCCTTTGGAAACTTCAAAGAAAGTGCTTACAAATAATTCGTATTGACTTACAATAGTACTATAATTCTAGGACTTTTAAAAACTATGAAACTCAAGGGAAAAAGTCGAGAAATATCTGAAATTGTCTAGCTTTTTTTAGAAAAAATAAAAAATAAATATTAACCATCGTGAAAGTTTAGTTAGTAGGGAAAAAGAAAACTTATTAGAGGTCAAAATTTATAAAAATGATAATTTCTCTGTTTCTAACTAATCGAATTTTTAAAAAAAAATCACATATATTAAGAAAACTTTAAAAAGTGATTATAAATTTATTATTTTTTATGATTCATAATTTTCAACAACTTTAAACCAATAGTGTTTAATTATTTTTCTGAATATAATAATACATAGAATATCTAGAAAATATATATGTTTGCAACAAAGCAACACAATTATTTTTAGAAAATATATTAATCAAAACCAGAGGGAATATATTGATGATGTTGGATATTGTATGATGCTTGAAGTAATAAAAAAAAATGTTAAGTATGACTAGAGATACAAATCAGGTATCCTGAAGAAAAAGAACAGGATCCGTGACATGTTATTTAGCTATTATATAACTAACTTTGCATTCATTTTGCTCCAAAAAACTTTGGAAATTATGACTTCATATATTTTTTTTTTTTCAACATTTGGACCACAACTGGCCGGCCTATTAGCCTAAATTCTACAATTAAATTGTAGAGTCGGGGACTCGATCCCTGGTGTGATGGTGTCTGTCTTCTGTGGACTTTGCCACTAGACCAATATCACTTCACAATTATGACTTTATATAGCAAACGGATAATTGATATTTTTCGTGGTTTTAAGAAAAAACCTTGAAAACTATATTTTCTGAAAAGAGAATAATTTTTGTAAATTTTTAGAACTATATGAATATCCAAAAAAATTGGATTGACTCAATACGAATACCAAATCGACACGAGTCTAACGAAAAATGTGCACAAACCCTAGAGCCAATAATGGTTTCTCTAATGCGTTAGTCCTTTTGTTTCTTTTAATAAACAACTACTTATTACTTAACAAAAAAGTTATAGAGTATAGGTTTTGTTTTGATAGTAAATAAATTAACCAAATAAAAATTAACTTTTGAGATTTTACTCACTATTATTTAAACTACAAAAGTAAAAAAAAAAAATGGTGAATAAATAACGAAGGTCATATGACATAATGATAAAAGGGTGACTTGGTTTGGTTGGTTAATGATTTTCTTTTTGTTACTAATGTTTTCAATAATCGGTTAAAAATCATGAATTCATGACAAATGTTAAAAATCATGAATTCATGACAAATGTCAAAAATGAAACCTATAACTTATAAGTTGTTACGTTAAGATAAGAGAGAATTAATTAAAAAAAAAAACAAAAGGCAATTATTGTTTTAATTTTCAAAAACTTAGTTAACTTTCTTATCGATGATGTTGCCCTGATTCTGAGACCTAGGGTAAATCGGTAATTGGATATTGATTGATTGTTGATGGAATGCTTTGGATTATCGTATAGTGCTCAAGTGTACATGTTGGTCCGTGAGATTTTTTGTTTAATTTAAGAGTTGACAGACATGTTTAAATGGATCAATTGCAAAGTATGGTTTTCATTATTCTCATTTCCAAATTTACATGATTTATTTCCTTTACCACCTGAGATGTGGAAAATTTACCATCAAAGATTTGATCTCCTTCCTTTTTTACTGAGACGATCAATATATAGTCTCTGGATGTTAGGATAATAGGATGTGTCTCACCGCCTTCTGGGCTCCTCTTCGAAGCAATATGAAGAGGACCGCACGACATTTTCATCCGATTCTAGTTTGTGGTAAGGAGAGTCTAGTATTATCATCCGTTTGTGTGTTTTTCTAATCGCAGATCGATTTTATTTATCAAAAGTTTAGACTTTTGTATGTCAAATTTTGGATTCCTGAAATATGAGTCTCGGAAGTTATTGATTGGTTTAATGTAATTTTCTTGTTTGAGTTTTTTTTCCCTTTGTTTCTCTTGGCTTGCTCTAAGTCTCTAGCCTCTAGGTGTTTTCATATACTCGCCAACTTTATCTCTGGAAGGGTGTATTCCTTGTCGGCTCCTTGTATTTCAATTGGAATTCCATCAATGAAACCAAATCATTAGTGACGACAAAAAAAATAATCACTAAAAAACTAAATGCACTTTTCTGCTTTTGTTTATACATTTTTTTCATAGTACATTTTTATGAGAATAAAAATAAAAATTACAAATGTAGTGATAAATTGAAAGAACTATTTATTTAAAATTGAACCAAACATTTATCTTTATGTTTTAATTCTCCAAAATACCCAGTTTTGCATGTACTAGAATAGATAGAGTAAAATCTTTAATTTATTGAATGGCTCTATACTTAGTGTGTTACATATATAATTTTCTTCTAAAGATATATATCATAAAAATTTTACAATAAAATTGTTAAAACGTAGCAACCATAAGTAATTTCTATAAATAAATAAAAAGAAAGCACAATATCACAACAACAAGGGGATTTTGATTTATTTATGAACGATAGAGAAGTACACAATACAGACACATACAACAACAATGAACATTGTCTACAACAACAACAACAAAACAAGACTTTAGGTTACATTTTCCACCCCTTTTATTTATTACACAATAGA
>OVAQ01003395.1:0-10030 GCA_900406345.1 Erysimum cheiri
AGTCGGCTTTGTTATGATCTCCTCAACCAGAGAACGTGTGAACATATATCTCTGTTGCGATCTTGGTTACATTCTAGTATATCTTCTGACTAGTAGTATATGAAGCATGATCGGATCCTAAAATTGCAGATTTTATATAGGCCTGCTAGAAGGCCCATTTAAGGTGGAATAAATATAACGACGCCCTAAAGAGCCTCGAAAAGTGTAGACNGGAGAACGTACACGACAACAAGACGGCGGACCAACGACGAAAACGGTGGTTGTTGTTCTCCGTTCAACCTCAGCTCTCTAAAGCATGCGATCGAGGCCGTTGCTGCTGCCAAGGAAAATTCAATCAATCTAGCGTCACTGTCTGCGGCGTTATCCGCCGCGAGCCGTGAGATGAAGCAAAGGGAGAGATCGCAGCGTAGGCGAGAAAGCAGCAAGAAGAAGAAGAAGAAGAAGACGCCGAAGAAGCTAATGATCGGAACAAAGCCGGAAACGCAGGCAGAATTGCAGCGGTGGTTTTCAAACTTGGACAAATCGTTCAAACAACTATCATCCCCAAAAAAGCTCAATGATTCTAAAGCCTTGATTTGTGAATTTAACACAGATTTCAAGATGAATCACTGTGCTGATTCCTTTAGATATTAGGACGACCTAGCTGCCGCTTTATATATTCGATCGCTGATTTTTACTTCATTATGAAGCATATTGGTTTAACATCGTATTAGAGTCAATCAACTGTTGGAGATGCATCCATTATTATTAGTTTATTACGATCATACTTATCAAAATAATGAAAAGAATCACATGGCGTGTGATTTGTTATCTTATATATGATGGTACGTTGTCTCACATTTTTCATATTATGGATTTTAGATTTGATACGTAGAGAATTGAAATGAGTCGCCTTATTACTACCAACCAACGAGTAATCTCGGAATCATAACGTCCATGGAGATTCGACCATTAATTCTGTGCTCAATCTTACCATCTAAAGATGAAGATTGCAAGAAAAGTCAAATCTGTGGATATCATCGGAAACCTAGACAAAGACATTTTGATTCAATCTCTCTAGTCTCTATATATATGGGCATCTTCTTCAGTATGCATTTTCTTTCCGCTCTCTGTTATCTTGATATTGTAGCATTTACTCAAGATTTAAACTTAGTCCTCCCAATGCTTATCTGCTAATATTCTACTGAGACTGCAATGTTTCTCATTATCCTATACCATAAAATCTAACACAAACAAAGTATTTTAGACAAATTTTAACACAAAGTATTAAAACAGACGCAAACCATGGAACATCTGGACATGAAACTAGTTTGTCTTTCCTTCTTTCCCTTTTCTCAGACCGTCTTGGACTTGGGATGTGTTGGCAATAACTGCACAACCGAGATATTGATGGCTTTAGTCATTGAATTGATCCCAAGACCGCAACACATATATAAGCAAAACTGTTTTCTTGAAAAGATCCGGAAAAATACCTGATAACAAGAGATTAGTGAGGAGGCGAATCCGAAGGCGCCTGTGACTCGGGGAGTGACTTTCTTTGGAGCCAGTTGAAGCAATCCGAAAGCAACAACTACATCCATCCCTGCTTTGATCAGAGCCAATGACCTCTCGTTTGATTTCTGCAGCTTCGCACGGTATTGCTCATTCTGCATAATGTTATATCAATATCAGCAACAGTTCTTCTTCACTCCATATAGAAAGAGAATCAATAGTTTGGATCTTGCGGAAGCTTACCTGGTGTTTGTCCTTGTTCCCTATCTCTTTTTCTAACTTCTTAATTGATGTTGACAGCCTACCAAGCTCCCCAACCTAAACATCTAGAAAAGTTACTAGCCACTACACGATGCAGTATTGCATTTACACCAGTCATAAGAAATTATTCAATTCAATGGCAGTGAACAAACCTCAACCAAGGATGTGCAGACCGAAGAACCCATCCAACAGAAAAGGGATATACGTCCAAGAAGCTCAGCACGTTCTTTGTCCTATTTCGCAGAAGAATCATAACAGAAACAGAGAAATCTCAGTTTAACCTGAGAAGATAAGACTTTTATAATGCAGACTTCTTCTCACCTTGTAAATTCCAGTCCTGCCAAGCCACACAATTTGATCGAGGAACAAGAAGGTTGACAGCAATGCGTTTTTAGACTGCGAAAATGAGATGATGAATCATCAGAGCAATCAATTTGTGCAAAAGAAAGAAGCTCTAAAGCAAGCAAAAAGATTACCTTCCCGAGCAGAGCAAGGGGTAGTGGAGTCCCTTTGGGAACAGGGCTAATGAGAGCATGAAGATCATTCACAAACTGCACCACAAGAATAACACACCACTTAGAGCTTATTACTACATCAAATGGTATATATCCTCTTTCAAGAAATCTCCACAGATAAAATGAACAGATTTTTCCAATCTCAAAAGCATTTGACTAAAAGCGTAAGCACAGAACTACTGGTTTGAGGTAAAACTGTGATCTGAAATTTGATAAAAGAGGAAGAAGAAAGGAACCTTGAAGAGACGGAAAACTTTGCGAGCCAAGCTGGTGGACTTGTCGACAGTTTGGGCAGTGCCAGGTTGTCCATCACTCAAGAACTTAGAGCCATATTGAATAGCTCGACAAATCTTGTCTCTGGCTTCCGCTTTATTCAAATACAAAACTAGCAGACCAAGCTCAGCTCTCGTGGTCTCAAGAGTAGTCATCTTTAAGCTCACGGAAAATCTTTAACACCAAAATTTGGATCCAAAAAGTCAAAACAAAGAAAACAAGAATCGAAATAAGAAACCCGATTTATCCATCAATTCACAACAAAATCTCATCTGGGTCGAGCAAAGACTCCTACTTTTGTAGTAAGATTTTCAGAGAAACCAAAGTCTAAGTAGAAGCCCTAAAAAATTTATACCGGACCAGAAATTGATTCTCCCTTAAAGCAAAGCCTTGCAAACACAACAGATTCATCATGTAATTACATAAGACAAAGAAAAGAGGAGAGAGACAATTCGAGATCCAACTATATTTACCTTAACGAAGATTATTCTCGTATGGAGAAGGAAAACAGAGTAATAAGAAGGCAATCCTTGTGCCAAATGAAATGTAGCGAAGCCGCCAGACGAACGCACACCGTGATCTGTTTCTGACCGTTGGTCACGTTGACCCAAATATATCTCTTCGTTTCGATTTTCTTTTTTTTTTTTTCCCAACCAAGAGACGTGCACCCAAAAACAGTGGGAATCAGATTAGTTGTGACTACTGAACAACTTGCACTACTAATGATTAGAATCTATGGGGGCCTTGTATCTAATATAAAGCCCATACATTATTATTAGCTGTTGAGAAAAACAGCCCAGAGGACCTTTTTTAAATTAAAGTTTAACTAAGCATGTTACATGAGTCAATATCACACTTGTTTCTAGAGATATATCTTGGCTTCAGTGTCGCCTCGTTTTACCGGTGAAAGAAGCTTCTCAGCTTTCCTCTTTCAAGCCTCTCCAGAAGCTTATCGGCGCCGATTACTTCCATCTCCGACAGCTTTTTCAGATACCCTATCGCTCCGTACGACACCATCATTTTCTTACTCTTCTCGCTTCCCGACAACCCCAACAGCCCCGCCACTGCGTACTTCTTCGCCGTGTTCCCTGGGTTCGAATCCAATAACATCACTAGATTCGTCACGCTCTTCCCATCTTTCTTCAGTTCCCTGCATATCCGCCCTTCCGTCACCAATCCCGCGATCGCCTGAGCCGCCGCTTCTCTACATCCGTTTGATTTCGATTCCAGAAGCTTCACCATCACCGGAACGCACCCGGATTCTCCCACTAGCTTTTTCGTCTCCGCCGAGCAAGCGAAACGGCGTATAGCCGATGCTGCTGCTTGTTGCGCGCCTAAAGATCCTGACTTTAGTACATGTGTCAATCGTGGAAGCAAATTCAGAGCCACCCATATCTCTGAATTCACCGACGGGATTAGATTTCTCAGTGCCGTTACCGCCGGTTCTTGCGGCAACGGACCGTCGAGGTAAGCTAAGAGGCTCGGAACTCCGCCTTCTGAAACTATGGCTTCGCGTAGAGCTTCGCTCGCTGCAGTGAGATTCTGCAAACACTCCGCCATGTGTTCTCTTGATCCTAACAATATCCCATGGTTTAGGAGATCGATCGAGACTCTAACCATTCCTTCTTCCGCAAGCAACTGTCTCAGCTCCGAGACTGCTGAGATGTTCTTCAGAGCAGCTGCAGACGCAGCTTGTGACACGGAATCCCCTGTTTTACAGAGATCTATCAGCGGTGTGATTCCGCCGTGTCCCGCGATTTCCCGTGCGTTTTCCTCTGTCATCGACAGTCTCTGGATCGCAATTGCAGCTTTTTCTTTGGTTTCAAGACTTCCTGATTCAATTAGCCTCACTAGAGGAGGCAATACACCTTCGCCGATAAGCCATTCGTCGCAGTGTCCTGATTCCGCTAATACACTGATCAGATTCACCGCTTTCTCTCTGATTCTTGTCGAAGTTGCTGTTAACAGTTGGACTAAAGCTGCAACGTTGGCTCGTCCGATCAAAGGCATCACCATCTTATCATCCTCTTGCATTGCAAGAAGGAGGTTTTCAAGAGCATTGTGTTTTGATTCCAAGTGACCGATCTGAAGCCTCGCTAGAAGTTCTTTTAAACTCGATATTTTGGGTGTTTCCAATGAACTTGAGATATATAGAGGTAACGTAGCTTCACCGAGAACACCGGTCTTGATCAAAACCATACAGTCTCTTAGATTCAAATCCAGTTTTCCGGACAAAGCATCGAGATTGCTCTGCATACGCAGCTTCCCTTCGTACTTGTCAGTTGAACACAACTCTGCAAGCTCTATTACTTCATTAAGCGTCTTAGCCACAGATTGTAACTGCTCGTTGCAGAGCTTGTTCTTGGAGAAACAAGGGTGGCTTGAGAGGTCAGATAAACAACCTGGAATCTGATCAATCTTTGAGATTATCGTCTTCCATCGTCCTACAAAATTCTTAACCGTTTTTGCCTTGCTGAGGACGGATGGTATTAGCGACTGGACGCGCGATAACCATTCTTCTGCTGATTGTTTATCCATGACCATCTGGTTAACTTGCTGCTCTTCTGCCATGGCTCCAAACTTTCTCATGGTTCCCAATTCTGCCATTGTTCCCATTGCAAAAAAAAATAAGTCACAGCTTCTTAGGCTATTTGACCATTCATGTTCTCTTGTTGATCTGTGTTTTATTAAGTGCTAATGAAACCTGAAGAGAAAAACCAAAGCGTTACAACCTTATACATGTCTGAGCCATGATTTCCCTCGTGTATGGAAAAAAAAAGTAGAACTTTACCTCATCTGAAATTGAACAGTAGCCATATTTTTTTCAGATCGATCAGGGATCATTGATTGACTCCAACTGCAGTTGAAAAAGAAGAGAAAAATCAAAATTTTGATTGAGTTTTTACATGATTTAGAGAGAAAAGCCAAAATCTTACCCTGTCTCCTTGTTCCTTTAACTGCACTTGAAGAAGAAGATCCAATATTTCCCTGTGTTCTTCACTAACAATTCCAGATCACGAATCAAATTATCTGCACTTGGAGATTAAGAAAGCTCAAAACTTATGGAACACCAGAGTAGAAGACAATATTAGTTTAGATGAAAACAACATCTAACTGAATCACACAAGCCATTGCTTAACAAAAGAAAGAAGTTTCCCCACGACATATCATTTCGAGTGGTTTCTAGATGCTTATTCATTAAATGCTTCTCCCTAATATAATATCATATGACCATTCACAGCCACGAAATATACTCACTCTCCATGAACCATCATTGTCAATGCAAAACTTTTCAAAACTAGTAAAGGTTAGTTTCGTGATTGGAGAAAAAATCCTAAAAAAAAGGGGAAGCACAAGTTGTAACTTGTGATCAGAATGATTCTATGTGTTGATAGTAACAGAGAGGAAAAAATCTGGCTGAGGATCAAAGTTAACTTGCAGACTTTTCTTTGAAGAGAAGTCAATGGGGAGTCTCTGTCTCTCTCTATTCATTAGACACAAACACAACTTGTAACTTGTACGCACCAATGTAAGGAAGTTGGATACTGAGTGATCTAATGATATTCAACTTAGCATAAAATTTAGTAGTAATCTTTAAGGATGATCTAAACGGAGATTTTTGTGTATATTTTACCTTCAATTTAGTAGTTGACTTTACTGAGAAAATTGTTGAATCCAGCCAAAACTTGATCTGTGAAATTAAGAGAGATTCAGTAAGTGTACATGTAGTAAAGGTTAAGCAAGATTTACAGAATTATGTAGTATGATCTCTAGGCGAGCCACTCAGATAAATCACCCAAAAGAAGAAAAAAACTTGTGATTATGAACCTAATTCAAAACAGCACACCAGAATTTAGATATAGGGGAAATTTTGATATTCTGAAATAGACAAAGGAATCACAGAAAAATCACTAACTTGTCTTTATCGACGATAAAGCCATTAATAACCAATTACAAGTTTGAGATCACAACTTTTGCTTTTTTCTGTTTTTAGTTTTTTCTTGTGAATGCAAACATCAACCGCAAAGAACCAACCTTTAAAGATTCAGAATCTTAAAATAGTTATCATTTTTTGTTACGAAAATCAAAAAGACAAAAAAGATTTGAGTTTTTTGTTTATACACAGAAAGCAGATAAAAAGCTGAGGGATAAGAAGCAGAGAGCAGAATCAATCATAAGTTACAACTTTTTCTCTATGATTTGAATCAAAATATGAAGTGGAAAAGCAATTTACTAAATCTTCAAGTGATAAAGCAATTGTATGACAGAAGACATAGGAAACGTTAAGACATGAGAACATAATTAGCGATGAATAATCCCAAAACTCACTTACCCAGAAACCATTTTTGTTGTGTAATGAAGAGAAACGAAAGCGGAGCTGTTGAAATTTTGCAAGAATACAAAGAAAATTGAGACAAGCTGCTGACTTCTCTTCCTCAAAACTCCAAACGATAAAAAACAAACACACCTGCTCCTCTCTCAGATTAAATATTTGAAAAGATATATTCAAATCTCAACACGATTTAGAGAGAGAAAGAGAATAAGAGAGATAAAAGGGGACATAGGAGCACAGAGTAAAAACTAAAGACAACAGTTGGATCAAATCCGATTTCTTTATTTAGCTTTACTACTTTCTTGAAACAGTTGACAAAATATATAATAAAAACCATAGAAACAAAAAAGAAATATTTAAAAAGCTACAGTGTCTGGTCGATCTGTCACTGAGATTCCCCTCCCGAGAAAAGCTCTGCGAGTACGAGTTTCTCTCCTTTAAAAGCAGTACATTAGATTTCCCTTGGGGGAGCCAACGGCTGTGATTCATCTTCCGACATTCCATTTGACCGTTAGATCTCGTTCTGTTTTATTATAACGTTACACACAGATGACGTGTCTTATTGTAGGACCGTTCGATCTGCTTAAACTGAACTCACAACACTTTAAATATATTGTTGTTACCTGGCCATTACGTGTCGTGGAGAATTTGAATCTAAGAACTCTGCAATTACAATAATAGTGCTTCTACTTTAGTGATATTACAAAAGTGCCAGACATAGCATGTGTGAGTCGCGTGAGCTATGTGCCCACTTTTTTACGTCCGTTTGCTCTCTTTAAGAAATGAATTTACTAATTGTTTCTCTTCTTCTATAACTCTTACCTAATTACCGAATTCTTTTCAAGAGTTGCACATTTTTGGCTGGCAGTGGCATACAAAAATAAATTATTTGAAAATGTTGCTTCACGTGACAATGATTCATTATTCTCGTCGTATTTGACCAGATATTTTAAAAACAGTGATTAGTAAATTACATTAAATAACTGTACGTATGTTAACAACCGAATTTATGTATTCAGAATTATGATGGTTAACTCTTGGATCACCAAAACAGGACTATCTTTTGTGAATTTGTTTCTTTGAGAAGGAATATGCATGAACATGCAATTTGAATTTATTTTGGCCATGTGGTGTCTCTTTTTCAACTCATCATTATTTTAAGATCACTAAATGCAAAAATATACTCTAGTCTCTCTCTCTCTATTTCTCTCTCACAAAACACAGGGACACTTTATTCATTATAAAAGATAACGTCTGGACTAAAATCTTAAAAAAAAAAAAAAAAAAAGGTGTACATGCAATGTAATTGGTGGTCTTAAAACAAAGCCATACATATATTCATAACCTTGGAGTTATTATGAAAGACGTGATACATAATTAATACTATAATAATAATATGATAATTATTATGAACTTTTCGTTAACAAATTATTTATGTCTTAATCATTGGTAAATGGGTTTGAATTGCAAAGCGAATTGAAGACCCTCTTTAGTTTCATTAGGAAAACTGGAAAAGGAATATATTACAAACCTCGACTAGTCTTACTGAGCCATTAAAACCCGTTTGAAAAACAAAAGGCCCAAAAAATACATACAGCGTCAGAGAGAGTAAGATCATGGAAAATACAGAGCAAGTAGCTGAGCTAATATCATCACTGGAGCAAGCAACTATAATGGCGCAGCAAATCCGAACCACCGTGGAACAAAACCAGCTCCTCCAAATCTCATCCTCTCTTCGCATCGCCCATCAACGCCTCTCCGCCTTCCTAACCTCCATCCCATCGGCGGAAGCTGATAAATCTCTTTCCTCCGTCGAGCCGATGCAACTAGGAGAAGAAGGGAACGGCGAGGCTGAGGCGGTGGAGGAGAAGATGAGAGAGTGTTTCATCAGGAACAAGAGACCCAAACGGCCATTGTCTCCGTCCTCGGCGACGGAAGAGAGGAGTGGCCGTGATTATGGGTTTGATTTCGACCCACACGCCACCAAGTTGAGAGCTTTGGATCTCATCTACCAGTTTCATGGATAATGATCATCTCGCTGTAAATTGTAGATTTTTTATTCTCCCGTAAAGGTTTGAACTTTTGTGATTATAGGTAAAGACTATCGTTCTGGGATTACAAATCAACAATTTACATTACAAAGAGTCAACAATTATCAGAAAACGAACAAACAAGATTGGGTCTGTGTTCTACTTACTACCTGATTCCTGATTGTATGGAGATTGGTCATATTCGAATTTCTAATTATGAAGCGTCATCTGCATCAACAGAGCTTTATCTGCATTAATGGCGTGTCTTCCTCATGTTGTTGCCGTCATTGTTTTGTTTTCAAGGTGGTTTCGTATGTATAATTCGAACCCCAACAAAACATGGATACCTACGGTCCTTCTCATTGGTCTTACTCTCTGGCGATTACATTATGCAACTTGACAAAGTCATCCAAGGTAAGCTCTTCAGGCCTTGACTGCAAGGTCATAGAACAAAAACTATACGATTGAAGGTTACGAGTATAGATATCTAACAAGCCGGTATTATGAGCTTGTGGTAATTGATATGATCTTAGAACGAGCTAAGATCTATGTAAACCGCTGCCCACGACTTATATAAGTTATCAGAGAGATTACTCACAGTGACTGGAAGACCAGCAACTCCAAGAGCTTTTTCGATCTCAGGAGATGACGATATGTGCTGGAGGGACTTTCTCAACATTTTTCTCTTCCCATTGAATGCAGAATTCACCTGTTTTGGAATTCGATTCAGATGTTTTGTTGTTAAAAATCTAAGAACTAGTCTGAAGCAAGTTTTAGCTACCAAAGAGAAGAAACTTTTGGTGGAGGAAACATCAGGATAGTCCCTCGGATGCTTCAGCTTGAATGTTACAACAGCAGCGTCAACCTGCAAGGAGCATAAAAGGAAACCCGGTCATATTTCTGTATTGGAATCAATGTTTAGTTGTGATGGAAGTTTGGAGAATGAAAACCTTGGGCTGAGGGAAGAAGTTTTCCCTAGGAACTCTGAAATTGTATTCCGGTTCTTGAAACAAAGGAAGTTACACAGTTTCTCAGCAAAACTAGAAAGAAGAATTGCAACATTTAAAAGAGTTTTAAAATGGCAATCATGGAACAAGTACCTGAATAGAAGTTGATCAAAATGTTGA